>CM065748.1:6758129-6820629 GCA_033310375.1 Conus canariensis | reverse complement strand
CGCATTTACTACTGAATCTTTAGATACTTAAGTCAAATTGATGGAAATTCGTTTATGAATGAATATTGCTGGGACTATGGTCATACTGTTGTTGTTTTATGGACTAGTCTAGGGCCGATAATATTTTCAAATTTTCTGGTATGACAGAACAACGAGGTACCCAGAATGGAGCATGCACACTTTAGTCCTCCCAACATATACGTTTTGTCTGACGAAGAAACGGACTTTATTCAACCTGATTTTTTTGCACGTTGACCATTTATGTGTTAAACAGAAACTATATTTAAATGTGCATATTCACCTGTCTTAAGAATTCCTGCTGTAGCAAGCGCACACCCAGCATTGTCATATGCAATGAACAGTGTCAGTGGAGGTATAATTTCAATATACTCTAATGTATATTGCATTGTGAATCTTTTTAGTTTCATCTCTACAATGATATTAAGGTGGATGATAGAAGTTGCTAAGTTTAGGTCGTTTATACTTCTCAACATTTAAAGACTGCTGAGCAAGAACGCATTATTTGCTGGAATCTGTATGAATCTCAGACTGAAATACGTTCAAAGCAGATCTATCATTCCATTGAACAAATCTACATGTGTCACTGACTGATATCATGTGAAAAATGTTTCAGTAGGATTTGGATGCATAAACACTGACACAGCCATCAAGTTATGCTATGATGGAAGCAGAAATTCATCTATTTTAATGTGGCCAGGGGAACTGTGTTAATGTGGCCAGGGGAACTTGTTAATGTGGCCAGGGGAACTATGTTAATGTGGCCAGGGGAACTGTGTTAACGTGGCCAGGGGAACTATGTTAATGTGGCCAGGGGAACTGTGTTAATGTGGCCAGGGGAACTGTGTTAACGTGGCCAGGGGAACTATGTTAATGTGGCCAGGGGAACTGTGTTAATGTGGCCAGGGGAACTATGTTAATGTGGCCAGGGGAACTGTGTTAATGTGGCCAGGGGAACTATGTTAATGTGGCCAGGGGAACTGTGTTAACGTGGCCAGGGGAACTATGTTAATGTGGCCAGGGGAACTGTGTTAACGTGGCCAGGAAGAATGTGTTAGTGCAGCCAGGGGAACTGTGTTAATGTGGCTGCAAAGTGAGACGATTGCAGGCGGAAATCTAAACAAATCTTAAATAAATGTTAGCGAACCGCCAAGAGAATCGTGGACAAACGAGTCACAAGTCTTGTAACTCGTTTGTCCACGATTCTCTTGGCGGTTCGCTAACATTTATTTAAGATTTGTGTTAATGTGGCCAGGGGAACTGTGTTCATGTGGCCAGGGGAACTGTGTTAATGTGGCCAGGGGAACTGTGTTAGTGCAGCCAGGGCAACTGTGTTAATGTGGCCAGGGCAACTGTGTTAATGTGGCCAGGGGGGAATGTGTTAGTGCGGCCAGGGCAACTGTGTTAATGTGGCCAGTGGAACTGTGTTAATGTGGCCAGGGTGAATGTGTTAGTGCAGCCACGGGAACTGTGTGTGTGTGTTTTTTTAATACATTTTTTTTGTTTCTTTCCTCATTCTGTCTTCCATTCCACAGTTCCTTCTTTCTCTCCTCTCCATTCTTTCATCAACATGATCTTTCTCTTTGCTGTACATTTCCAGATGCAGATTACCACATATTTTTTGTTATTAATCATATTTGTACATGTTTGACAATATTGTAGTAAATAATCAGTGAAACATATTAGACATGAATTATCTTTTTTTCGGTTTGAATGAATTTGAGTGTGAGTTCAATGTATGCCGAGGAAAGGGTTTTTTTGTTGGATATACAAACACATACACAAACAAACAAAAATCACTAAGCACAATCCTCTGAGTTCTTACAAACTACAAGCACATAATGGCAAACAAACACACCCGCTCACTCCACTTACACCCCCTCCCCTCCCCACCCAAACCCACTTTCTCTCTTCTTTTGATTTAATGATACACATACGTATGCACATATTAAATCCAGGTATCTTATGATTTTGATTATCAATTTTCAAATAATACTTCATAATTGATCCAGTTAGTGTTAAATTTTAGCAGATTCAATTGTACAGTTGCTATGTATTTTTCAAGATTATATCTTCTCTTTAGTATTTTTAGAAATACTGTTAATGAAGGCTTACATTTGTTTATTTTACAGCTAAAAATGTAGTGTTTGGCTATCAGTATTATAAGATCGAATGTTGTATCAGTTGTGGAATTGTCATCTGCTCCAAATATTATTGTGTTTTCAGTCAGAGACAGATTATTCGCTATTAAACACTTTCCTTTTATTAATTCTTGCAGTGATTTCCAGAATTCATTGACATGTATGCATCTCCAGAACACATGTTCGATGCTGTCTTTTTCCTCTTCACAGAAACTACAGTTATAACTTTCTACTATTCCCATTTCTTTCAGAGCTACATTCGTTGCAATTATTCGATGCACTATTCTTATTTGCATCCATTTTAGCTTAATATCCTTAATTTGATGCATTTTTCTAAAGCATTTCTTCCAAGGTATATGTCTATTTAACTTCTCCGTCCATTTTGCAGAACAGTTTGGTTCCCAGTTATCTTTCACTATAACTCTGTAATAAGTTTTGGAACCTATATCTACAGAATATATTTTCTTTAGTGTTGTGTTGACTTCTGCTTCAATGTTATCTTTTATCTCATTCTCAAAACCTTGTTCTCTGATGTATTTTTTAATGGATAATATGCATCCACCATAAGATAGGAAATCTATTTCAATGTTATACTTTGTTCTGAATTCCTCATGGCATAGTGAATCTCCATTGGCTTTGAAAAAAATCAGATACTCTAAATACATTTCTATTGTTCCATTTTTTGTGTTTTATCAGTTTATTTCCTATTTTGATATGTTCATTGTAAAGAATTGGTTCTGCAAGTAGTTCTCTAGCATTTTCTGGTTTTATTTTGTAGTAGAACTGCTTATACGACATGAATACATGTTTCCAGAAAACATTGTCTTGAGTGGTGATGCACCGATGATTTGGAGAGTAATTCTCAATGTTCTCAATAATTGGGTATGAAAAAATCAACATGTCTCTCCATCTGTGTGTTGTCTGTCTCAGTCTTTTTATCCATGTTTATTTTAATGCAGTGATGAGAGCATTTATGTCAGGTAGATTCAACCCACCATCCTGTACATCTTTAATAACTGTTTTTCGACTAATTCTATCTTGTTTTTTATTCCATACAAACCAGTAACATAAGTCTTGTAATTCTTTAACAAATGTGTCAGGTGGATTTGGAAGCATCAACCATAGGTAAGTTAGTTTTGACAGAATTAATGATTTCAAGACAGCAATTCTTCCTAAAGGGGTAATGATTCTCTTAAGCCAAATTTTAAATAGTGCCTTCACTTCTATCATTCTATCTTTGTAGTTTCTTTTTTCCATGTGTGTTAAGTCCTGAGTAAACGAAATTCCTAATATTTTGAATTCGTTTGGATTCCAGATCATCTTTAAATGTTCCATATATCTTATTTCACTATGCTTTTGTCTTCCAAGCCAAATTACTTGTGTTTTCTCTTTGTTTAAGAATAAACCTGATGTTTTCTCAAACCTATCAAGAATCTCGATTGATTTTTCGAATGATTTCTTATTCCCTGTGTTCATCAGTTGAGTGTCATCGGCAAATTGTGATATCTTGTGTTCTTTCTCCCCGATTTGTATACCTTCAATACTATTTTCTTCTTTGGTCATTACGGATAATATTTCTGCACACAATACGAAGATATATGGCGAGACTGGATCTCCTTGCCTACAACCCCTTTCTATTGAGAACCATGATGATGTTTGGCCATTTACGATAACAGTAGACTTAATGTTTTTGTAGAATACTTCTATCCATTTACATATATCTTTACCTAAACCTACAGCCTCTAGCACTTTGTGCATAAAATTCCAATCTAACGAGTCGAACGCCTTTTCGAAGTCGAAATTAATTAGCATCCCTGGGATATTTTTTATGTTGAGATGGTGTATTATGTCATAAATTAACCTAATGTTACTACCTATATATCTATTTGGGACAAATCCTGTCTGGTCTTCACTAATCAGTGATGGAAGAACTTTTTTAATTCTATTAGCAATACAAGATGAGCCAATTTTGTATATAAGGTTTAAAAGTGAAACAGGTCTCCAGTTTTTTTACATATTCTTTTGGTTTTCCTTCTTTGGGTATACAGATTATTATACCTTCTTTCTGGGTGTTTGATAGTTCGCCTTCTCTGAAACTTTCATTTAGAGCCCGGGTTACAAACACACCAATTTGTTTCCAAAAAACATTTGAAAAACTCAGCTCCAAACCCATCCGATCCAGGGCTTTTTCCGTTCTTCATATGTTTTAATGCAATCCCTGCTTCTTCTATTGTTATTTCACCTTGTAATGTTTTAGTTTGTTCTTCTGTTAGTTTCGGTATCTTATTCACCAAATCTTCAATATTGCATTTCACAGTTGGTCTTTTTCGGTACAGATCTTCATAAAAGTGTTTTACTGTAACTTTTATGTCTTCTGGTTTGTCCAGTGTATTACCTTGTCCATCCAGTAGTTTTACGATTTGTTTGCTAATGATGTTACGCTTTTCTAAGCTGCAGAAATATTTACTAACCTTTTCCCCATCTGCAACCCATCTTGCTTTTGATCTTAGTAGTACACCATTCATGACCTTTTCTCTTAGTATTATCAATTCTCTATTACTCTCTTCAATTGTCTTCAAATCCTCCTCTGATTTAAGTTCTTTACTCTCAATATCTTTGATAGTTTGCATAAGGCTGTTTTCTTTACATTGTGATTCTCTTTTTTTAATTGTGGCATACTGGATGGATGTTACTCTTATCTTCATTAGTAAGAAGTCAAGAAAGACCCGATCAGACACCGTTAGTTGAGGGTCTGAGCTTTTCGACTGGTTTTCATCTTGGCTATTGTCAGCATTAATATCATTCCCCTCATCTTTATCTGTGTATTCCTCTGTTATTTCTTTTATTAGATTATTTATTCCATCTACATATTCTTTATCTTTTAGTAGAGATGAATTAAATTTCCAAAGAGTTTTGTGTTTAATCTCCTTTCCGAATTGAAGTTTTAGTGTAATTAATGAATGATCAGATCTATAGCCTGGTAACATGTCAGTATCTTCAAAATACCAGATTAAATATTCTGACAGAAGGAAGAAGTCTAGCCTACTTTGTTGCAAGGGGGGTAGTTCTACGCCATGTGTATCTCCTACAATCCGTGTTGTTTTCTCTCCATATATCTGCTAATGACAAATCTTGTATCATATCCTCAACTGCTTTTTTAGCTTGTGGGTTATTTATATGTTTATAATTGTAACAATCAATTTCCTGTTCTAGTACCATATTCAAATCCCCCACCACAATAACGTTATCGTTTTTGTACTTTTTAATCGTATTTGTGAGTTCGTCATAGAATGCTGTGTCGTCTTTGTTTGGTCCATATACACTTACTAGCAACAGTTCCTTTTCATTTGTTGTAAATAATATGATGATAAAGTTACCCTGCATGTCTGTTTCCATCTTATTTATTTTGAATTCGAAATTATTATTAAATAATATTGCTACTCTTCGAGCATTAGATCTATATGAGGAGAAAAAGCAGTCATACCCCCATTCCGCTCTTATACACTTTTCTGTATCTTTTTCAAAATAAGTATCTTGTAGACAATATATAGAGTATTGTCTTTTTCTTAAATAATGGAATACATCTCTTCTTTTCTGATAATTCCCTAGACCTTGACAGTTTAATGATGAAATTGTTAACATGTTTGCCTTGTTACCTACTGAATCCATGGTGTTTTCCTTGTAGTCAAAAACATTACATAAAAGACCATCAAGTGCCACAGGAGGAATAAAAGCAATAAACAGGAATCCAGTTCAGTGTCACTATGGGCAGGCAAAAAGGAATATACTTTACAACAGCATGCATTTGAACAACCATTGTAATCATGGCTTGCGTAATTACCCCGATATGAATTAGTACCGGCCATTTGGCTATGAGAACATATAACACTATACCATGTAGCTATTACAACCAGTTTTACAGCTCTGTCCTTCAGCAGCAACTGTTCATTATTTGAACAGAAACATTGTTTCGCCCACAGCACAGGGCATCCCCCAAAAAAACTTGGGAGAGGACAGAACTTGTCCTGACAATCTCCCATTCCCTTGTCCCCACATTCACACACATCCTTCTCACACACACTTGACAACACAAACAACATACAAATAGCAACAATTACAATACCCCAGCCCATACACAATTAAACAGAAACGCCACAAATAGAAACAATATACACAAAAACGCACAAAATAAACACGTGCTCAGCACGCGAAGAACAGACTTGAGCGCTGTTCATTAATCTCATCCGGATCGCGCATTCACAAAAAGGATATAAAGACCGTCAAAGATGGTGCTCACGTGTACAACGTAAAGCAAAAAAAAAAGTTTCGTTGAAGAGTCCATCAAGCAGTCATTTCCCTCATCCCCTTTAAAAAAATAAATAAATAAATAAAATTTTTAAAAAATAAAAGAAAATTTAAAAAACCTTCCGCACCTATCCTGTCTAAATCAGGCCCCAACTCCCCGCCTCCCTCCATCCCAGCCCCCATTCAAGTAGTTTTGAATAAAAGGTACGATCAGTTACATGAGAGTTAAGGAGAGAGAGAGAGAGAGAGAGAGAGAGAGAGAGAGAGAGAGAGAGAGAGAGAGAGACAGAGAGAGAGAGAGAATGCGCGTGTGTGTGTGTGCGCGCACGCGCGCGCGCACATCTGCCCGCGCGCCCGCGAGCGCGCGCACGTGTGTGCACGGGAACTGTGTTAATGTGGCCGAGGGAACTGTGTTAATATGACCAGAGGAACTGTGTTAATGTGGCCAGGGGAACTGTGTTAGTGCAGCCAGGGGAACTGTGTTAATGTGGCCAGTAGAACTGTGTTAATGTGGCCAGTGGAACTGTGTTAATGTGGCCAAGGGGAATGTGTTTGTGCGGCCAGGGCAACTGTGTTAATGTGGCCAGTAGAACTCTGTTAATGTGGCCAGTGGAACTGTGTTAATGTGGCCAGGGGGAATGTGTTTGTGCGGCCAGGGCAACTGTGTTAATGTGGCCAGTAGAACTCTGTTAATGTGGCCAGTGGAACTGTGTTAATGTGGCCAGGGGGAATGTGTTAGTGCAGCCAGGGAAACTGTGTTAGTGCAGCCAGGGGAACTGTGTTAATGTGGCCAGGGGAACTGTGTTAGTGCAGCCAGGGAAACTGTGTTAATGTGGCCAGGGCAACTGTGTTAATGTGGCCAGGGCAACTGTGTTAATGTGGCCAGGGGGGAATGTGTTAGTGTGGCCAGGGTAACTGTGTTAATGTGGCCAGTGGAACTGTGTTAATGTGGCCAAGGGGAATGTGTTAGTGCAGCCACGGGAACTGTGTTAATGTGGCCGAGGGAACTGTGTTAATATGGCCAGGGGAAATGTGTTAATGTGGCCAGGGGAACTGTGTTAGTGCAGCCAGGGGAACTGTGTTAATGTGGCCAGTAGAACTGTGTTAATGTGGCTAGTGGAACTGTGTTAATGTGGCCAAGGGGAATGTGTTAGTGCGGCCAGGGCAACTGTGTTAATGTGGCCAGTAGAACTCTGTTAATGTGGCCAGTGGAACTATGTTAATGTGGCCAGGGGGAATGTGTTAGTGCAGCCAGGGAAACTGTGTTAGTGCAGCAGAGCAACTGTGTTAATGTGGCCAGTAGAACTCTGTTAATGTGGCCAGTGGAACTGTGTTAATGTGGCCAGGGCAACTGTGTTAATGTGGCCAGTAGACCTCTGTTAATGTGGACAGAGGAACTGTGTTAATGTGACCAGGGCAACTGTGTTAATGTGGCCAGGGAAACTGTGTTAATGTGGCCAGTAGAACTCCGTTAGTGTGGCCAGTGGAACTGCGTTAATCTGGCCAAGGGGACTGTGTTAATGTGGCCAGGTGGACTCTGTTAATGTGGCCAGGGTAACTGTGTTAATGTGGCCAGGGCAACTGTGTTAATGTGGCCAGGGGACTGTGTTAATGTGACCAGGGGAAGTGTGTTAATGTGGCCAGTAGAACTCTGTTAATGTGGCCAGTAGAACTGTGTTAATGTGGCCAGGGGGATGTGTTAGTTTAGCCAGGGAAACTGTGTTAGTGCAGCCAGGGAAACTGTGTTAATGTGGCCAGGGGGAATGTGTTAGTGCAGCCAGAGAAACTGTGTTAGTGCAGCCAGGGAAACTGTGTTAATGTGGCCAGTAGAACTCTGTTAATGCGGCCAGTGGAACTGTGTTAATGTGATCAGAGGAACTGTGTTAATATGGCCAGGGAAACTGTGTTAATGTGGCCAGTAGAACTCTGTTAACGTGGCCAGTGGAACTCTGTTAATATGGCCAGTGGAACTGTGTTAATGTGGCCAGGGGAACTGTGTTAATGTGGCCAGTAGAACTCTGTTAATGTGGCCAGTGGAACTGTGTTAATGTGGCCAGGGCAACTGTGTTAATGAGGCCAAGGGGACTGTGTTAATGTGGCCAGGGCACTTGTGTTAATGTGGCAGGGGGACTGTTTTAGTGCAGCCAGGGCAACTGTGTTAATGTGGCCAGGGGAACTGTTTTAATGTGGCCAGGGCAACTGTGTTAATGTGGCCAGGAAAACTGTGTTAGTGCAGCGAGGGCAACTGTGTTAATGTGGCCAGGGGAACTGTGTTAATGTGGCCAGGGGAACTGTGTTAATGTGGCCAGGGGAATGTGTTAGTGCGGCCAGGGGAACTGTGCTAGTGGGGCCAGGGCAACTGTGTTAATGTGACCAGGGGAACTGTGTAAATGTGGCCAAGGGAACTGTGTTAATGTGGCCAGTGGAACTGTGTTAATGTGGCCAGGGCAAGTGTCTTAATGTGGCCAGGGGAACTGTGTAAATGTGGCCAGGGAACTGTGTAAATGTGGCCAGGGGAACTGTTAATGTGGCCAAAGGAACTGTGTTAATGTGGCCAGGGGAACTGTGTTAATGTGGCCAGGGGAGCTGTGTTCCGGAGTTTCCTGACTGGGTACGCTCGTATTCATCCGTTACGACAGCTGTACACCTAGGGGAGACAACGCGCATGCCACTCGGGTTACCAGACGGAATGCTGTGGCTGCACACCAAAAATCAATGCGCCAGGGCCTTGCCTTAGGAGTCGAGTATGTATAGACAGGCGCAATTTGATTGTTTTGATAAGTTTTATTGTGCCTGAAAATTGATTCTACTCATTTTCTTTCATATGGCCATCAAAGTACAAGCCAGGTGGTTCCAAGCAGACAGATGGATTGGGACTATTTGGGTGCTTGGAGCTGGTGCGAAGATAGGTCACGGGAGAGTGCAAAGGCCTGAAATGTGTGTCAACTAAGGGGACGGTCATGTACTTTAATATTGATTGTGATTTCATCAGTGAAGATCCCTACAAATAAGAGATATAATCGGTGGGGAGTTGTTTTTTGAGCATTGATCATTGAAACATTAAATGCTGGCTCAAATTTCTGGTAGGCCTCAAAGCGCTAACATGGATTGCATAGTGTTTTAATGCAAAATTGTAATTGTGGCGTGTAACCTGTGCTCTCTGTCTGATATGTCAATGGCGACCCTGGACAGTCCGTTGCTGGTGCATCGGCCTTTCTATGGGGCAGATTGAAAGGTGTTCGGAAATTTGCACGAGAGGTAATCTTTGTTTGAGCCTGCGAGCTGCGAGAGTTACCTTGCTGGTTTTGTAGGACAAAAGGCTCAGGTGGGCACGCCTTGGCAAATCAGTCAGCCTCAACAGTTCAACCAAAGAGAGAAAATGGCAAAACATGGATGAAAAAGGTGTGTAAGTCATGTAGACAGTTGACATCCTGGTCGTTAGTTCAGCGCGCGCTTCAAATCAAATATTGGAACTTCTGGATCGAATTGCTGCACCATAAACTGGGAAATGGTAACTCTGTAATAAAAAAAAATGTGTTGTCTTCCCTGAATTTTTTTCCTTTTCTGGAACAGGTCTACTTTTTCCCCATCAGTCACAGTAACGGTTCGATCAGCAAGAAAAGTGCCAAAACATGGATGGAAAATAGTGTGCCTGTGATGCAGACACCGTTACAAAGAGTACGGTTTCATCTATTATTATTATTATCATTATTATTATTATTATTATTATTATCATCATTATTACTATTGCTGTTGTTGTTATCATCATCATCATTATTATTATTGATCGTTTCAGATCTAAATGTCTTGGATTTGATGTCAGGTTGGTGATCCTGACCTAGACACAGAAAAGGTAACTCTTTTTGCAGTAGAAAGATAGGCGTTATCTTCCCTTGATTGTTTTCCCCTGGGAACAGGTCTATTCTTATGTCTTGAAGCGAAAAGCTGCGAAAATACAATGGCATTTAGAAGCTCCTTCCTACCTTCCAGATGCTGATTTTTTTTTTTTTACAGGAAGTTTTTTTTTTTTTAAATGCTGATCGATCAGAATGAGGATGATGAAGATGAAGCTATAGATTTCCATTCTGGGCTGAGACTGAATGACAGGGCTGTACTCTACGCCTACTTTCATAATGTATGCTGGCGTCAACCAGGCCCGAGAGATACAGACACCCGTAGTATTAGTCAGGAAAGTTCAGCAACACTCTCAGAAACGCATCCATTTAGTGGATGAAACTCGACTTATGGTCCCAGTCCTCTCAACAGAACCCGTAGCTTAACTCAACTCTGAGCTGGAGCCAGTTGGGGCAGAAAAATCCCACATGACTTTGATGAGAATCGAACCCAGACCTCCCGACCAAGAGTGCGCGACGCACTGGTGACAGGGACAATTCTGCTCACAAGTTTTGCTTTGTGAAAAGTCGCAAATGCGTAGCTGCTGAGGAATAAACGAATCACTATGAGGTATGGTACAGTGCTCCCAGACGGATCGCCGAATGAGAGGGGACAATGCAGATTGTGTGTGTGTGTGTGTGTGTGTGCGTGTGTGCGTGCGTGCGTGCGTGCGTGCGCGCGCGCGCGCGCGTGTGTGTGTGTGTGTGTTCTTTGTTTGATAAACGTGCATCATTATGCCTAGATGTCTTGAGTGTCATATGAAATTAAACTACTCCCAAATGCCAGCTGAAAACTTACTTTTTTTTGGACAAATCATTGTCAGTGTTTAAAACGGTGAGGGGACGCAACTGCAAGGTGAGAAGCCTTTCGAGTAGATATGGTTTGTGTCGTTTGATTCGACTGGCTGATGTAAGTTTGTTTGTTGTTGTTGTTGTTGTTGTTGTTGTTGTTGTTGTTGTTATAAAATTCTAAATGGGCACACATGAGAAAAAAATTCCAATGATCAACATGAATAATGTTACACATGTTGTCGTTCTCAGAATATGATGATATTTTCCATCGCCACATTGTAACCGTCTTCTCATTAATCAATGCAAACCTGACAAGGTTAAAGGCCAATAGCTGAAGACCTTAAGAACAGTGAACTATGAAAGGTTCACATCATGTGGGACATGGCACTGTAAGAGGCGGTGCCAAGCACTCCTTCCATCGCTTTTGTTTTTCCTGACCTGATCCAGGTACCCATTTTCAAGCTGGATAGACACAAAGGGTTCTCAGGTCATAGAAATCCGACCACACGAGGGGTTTGAACTCACAACCGTAAAATGAACAGCTGCGCGCTCCAACCGTTTGACCATGTGCTCGTCCTAACCTGAGATATTTCAAAATTGAAAGTGCATTGAAAGATTTGTCTTATCATGAAAAGCCGTATACCATCTACATACTACTGTATTTTTCGGTATTTGGTCTCGATTTTAACATATGGTTATGTGAATGCCAAGACCGCGTTGTCGAAAACGGATTGGAAGAAAATCTTTGGCATAGTATGTCAGTTTACGTCTTCAGTCTGATTGTAATATGTAACACTAGAATCTCACCTGGTGACAAATAGAATGTCAGTTGACGTATTCAGTCTGGCTGTACTAGAATCTCACCTGGTGACAAATAGAATGTCAGTTGACGTCTTCAGTCTCGCTGTAATAGAATCTCACCTGGTGACAAACAGAATGTCAGTTGACGTCTTCAGTCTCGCTGTAATATGTAACACTAGAATCTCACCTGGTGAACATAGAATGCCAGTTTACGGGCTCAGTCTGGCTGTAATATGTAACACTAGAATCTCACCTGGTGACACCTGGTGTAGCCACAGTCATCTTCGTCCTGGCCATCGGAACACTGGACCATGATATTACAGGCCAGGTGGGGCTGTAGACCAGGCCAGGTGCCTGCTGTGCAGTTCCATTTTCCGCCGGGGAGCTGGACAGGCCTGGACGTGTTCTGAAGATACAATGGTAATGGTAATGGTAATGTTGGTTATAGCCCAGCCGACCGCAAAGGACCATATCAGGGCTGTCACCGCGTTGAAGTTAACTCACAATTCAATTGGGGAAAAAAAAACTTATTCACACAACTCTTTAAAACTCACCTTCCAAAAACGCATCGGACATTTTGTTGAAGGTCTTTCCTGTGAAGACACAATGTTTAGTTCCGACATGCAGTGCAGTCAAGTACCGATATATGTTCGTCAGTGTAAAAGTGGGATAAGTACTCTGACAGGTGTTCTTTCATACACACGTGTGGTTTTACATACACACACACACACACACACACACACACACACACACACACACACACACACACCCACTCTCTCTCTCTCTCTCTCTCTCTCTCTCTCTCTCTCTCTCTGTCTACCTGTCTCCCCTTCACGCACACACAGACAGATACACATCACGCTCATTCAGACTTCCATAAACCCAACTTCAGATGCTCCACTAACGCACACATGCATCTTTGCAAGTACACACACACACACACACACACACACACACACACACACACACACACACACACACACACACACACACACACACACAAGCGCGCGCATGCGTGCGAGTAACTGTACCCTTACACTGGGGTTAGAAGAGAATCATACATTTAATGAGTTCGTTTCAAAATATTTCAAGAAAATTAAAATGTGTAAGATGAGGGCGCGGTGTTAGACAACTACGTAGAAAGGTTAGCCTTTGTAGACTTGGCAGAGGGATGTTGTGTTCGTTAAGATCATCTCCAAACTAACAGAGAATCGTAATTTCCCATCTTTCTCTGATGGTTTCAAAATCATTCTAACTCAGCCGAAGTTACTTACCATACGTGTAGTTTACTTCTACGGTTATTTCACACCTGTCTCTCATAAAAACGCGCTGTATATTTGCAGTTGTAGTGATCGTAGCAGTGCAGTCCTAGAAATAGCATATCAAAAGATTTTAAGACCAGGAAAGATGAGCTGACTTCTCAACTCAAAATGGCTACTTGCGTACAGCTTTTGACAACTTTCTCATTGCCTTCGTCAACATGATTGCTTTGAATGAATCAGACTCGTTTAGCGAGAGATCGTGAAAAACCTCAGGTGTTACCCGCAGACAGATTGTGGTGTCCCTAGTTAGGGTACAGAGTGGGTGTTTCGGCCCGTTGTTGCAGGGCATCTTAAACGCCACGCTCAACCAGAACTGTTCAGTGTCCAGGACTTCCATGTTGTCCTTTTCAATGTGGTGATGATGTTGTCCATCTCCGTATGGTAATGATGGTTAGACGCTGTCCCCTTGCAAGTTGTCATGTTGGCTAGATGTTGCCTTCCTCCATGTGATAATATTGGTAAGATGTTGTCCCTCTCCATGTGGTGATGTTAGATGTTGTCCCTCTCTATGTGGTGATGATCTTTAGATGTTCTCCCTCTCTATGTGCCGATGTTAGTTAGATGTTGTCCCTCTCTGTTTGGTGATGTTAGTTAGTCGTTGTCCCTCTCTAAGTGATAATGGTTGCAAGATGTCATCCTTCTCCATGTGATGATGCTTGCAAGATGTCATCCTTCTCCATGTGATAATGTTGGTAAGATGTCATCCTTCTCCATGTGATAATGTTGGTAAGATGTCATCCTTCTCCATGTGATAATGTTGGTAAGATGTCATCCTTCTCCATGTGATAATGTTGGTAAGATGTCATCCTTCTGCATGTGATAATGTTGGTAAGATGTCATCCTTCTCCATGTGATAATGTTGGTAAGATGTCATCCTTCTCCATGTGATAATGTTGGTAAGATGTCATCCTTCTGCATGTGATAATGTTGGTAAGATGTCATCCTTCTCCATGTGATAATGTTGGTAAGATGTCGTCCTTCCTCATGTGATAATGTTGGTAAGATGTTGTCCATCTCCATGTGATGATGTTTGCGAGATGTCATTCTTCTCCATGTGATGATGTTTGCAAGATATCATCCCTCTCCATGTGATGATGTTGGTACGATGTACTTCCTCTCCATGTGGTGATGTTGGTTAGATGTGCCTCTGAAAGGGAAATATTATTTGGTTGTTGTCCCTCTGGATGCAGAAAGCAAAAGACAGATGGATTGTTTAATTAAGGCAGGAGGTATGTAGGGGCTGGTGTTATGCAGACTGCACATGGCGAGATATTTGGACTGTGCAAGACAGGAGATCTGTAGACTCAACAATGCAGGGATATGTACACCTATAACACAAGGGATCTGTAGACTCAACAATGCAGGGATATGTACATCTATAAGACAGTGGATCTGTAGACTTAATGCACGGATATGTACACCTCATTAGACAGTGGATCTGTAGACTTAATGCAGGGATGTGTACACCTCATTAGACAGTGGATCTGTAGACTTAATGCAGGGATATGTACACCTATAAGACAGTGGATCTGTAGACTTAATGCACGGATATGTACACCTCATTAGACAGTGGATCTGTAGACTTAAAGCAGGGATGTGTACACCTCCTTAGACAGGGGATCTGTAGACTTAATGCCGAGAGATGAACACCTCATAAGACAGGGGATATGTACACCTCATAAGACAGGGGATCTGTAGACTTAATGCCGAGAGATGTACACCTCATAAGACAGGGAATATATAGACTTAATGCAGGGATATGTACACCTATAAGACAGGGGATATGTAGACTTAATGCAGGGATATGTACACCTATAAAACGGGATATGTAGACTCAACAATGCAGGGACATGTACACCTCATAAGACAGTGGATCTGTAGACTTAACAGTACAGGGATGCATTCACCTATAAGACAGGGGATCTGTAGACTCAACAATGCAGGGATTTGTACACCTATAAGACAGGGGATCTGTGGACTTAACAATGCAGGGATTTGTACATCTCTAAGACAGGGGATCTGTAGACTTTACAATGCCGGGATATTACAGCTATAAGACAGGGGATCTGTAGACTTTACAATGCAGGGATATTACAGCTATAAGACAGGGGATCTGTAGACTTTACAATGCCGGGATATTACAGCTATAAGACAGGGGATCTGTAGACTTAACCATGCAGGGATATGTACGCCTATAAGAAAGGGGATCTGTAGACTTAACAGTACAGGGATATGTACACCTATAAGATAAGGGATCTGTAGACACAACAATGCAGGGATATGTACACCTATAAGACAGGGGATCTGTAGACTTAACAGTACAGGGTTGCGTTCACCTATAAGACAGGGGATATGTAGACTTAACAATGCAGGGATATGTACACCTCATAAGAGATGGAATCTGTAGATTTAACAATGCAGGGATATGTACACCTCATAAGACAGGGAATCTGTAGACTTAACAATGCAGGGATATGTACACCTCATAAGAGAGGGGATCTGTAGATTTAACAGTGCAGGGATATGTACACCTCATAAGACAGCGGATCTGTAGACTTAACAATGCAAGGAGATGTACAACTATAAGACAGGGGATCTGTAGACTTAACAATGCAGGGATATGTACACCTCATAAGACAGTGGATCTGTAGACTTAACAATGCAAGGAGATGTATAACTATAAGACAAGGGATCTGTAGACTTAACAATGCAAGGAGATGTACAACTATAAGACAGGGGATCTGTAGACGTAACAATGCAGGGATATGTACACCTCATAAGACAGGGGATCTGTAGACTTAACAACTCAGGGATTTGTAAACCTATACGAGAGGGGATCTGTATACTTAATAGTGCAGGGATTTGTAAACCTATAAGATAGGGGATCTGTAGACTCAACAATGCAGGGATATGTACACCTCATAAGACAGGGGATCTGTAGATTTAACAACGCAGGGATTTGTACACCTATAAGACAGAGGATCTGTAGACTTAACAATGCAGGGGTTATGTACACCTATAAGACAGGGGATCTGTAGACTTAACAGTGCAGGGATTTGTACGCCTATAAGACAGGGGATCTGTAGACTTAACAATGCAGGGGTATGTACACCTATAAGACAGGGGATCAGTAGACTTAACAAAGCAGGGATCTGTACACCTGTAAGACAGATTTAACAATGCCAAGCTATGTACTCCTCAGAAGACAGGGGATCTGTAGACTTAATGCGGGGACATGTACAACTATAAGACAGGGATCTGTAGACTTAACAGTGCAGGGATATGTACAGTTCATAAGACAGGGGATCTGTAGACTTACCAATGCAGGGATAGTATAACTATAAGACATGGGATCTGTAGACTGAACAATGCAGGGATATATACACCTCACAAGCAGGGGATCTGCAGACCTAACAACACCGTGATATGTACACCCATAAGACAGGGGAATATAGATTCCAGAAGGCTGTGAACAGTAGGCTGTAGAAGGCAGGGGATATGCAGATCGCAGATGGAAAGGGATACATGTAGACTGTATAATGTTTGAGATATGTAAACTGTTACAAGCTGGGACATACAAACTCTAGAAGGCCGGGAGTAGAGAGAGTATGTGAGTCAGGGGATATGTAGAATGTAGAGAGCAGACGAAATTTAGACAATACAAGACAGAAATGATCAAGACTGTAGACGTTTCGGAATATGTTAGATTATACGTTGTCTGGAGGCAGGGATATGTAGACTGTATCAGGCAGGTAGTATGTGAACTGTAGAAGGCAAGTGATATGTAGACTGTAAAAGGCAGGTGCTATGTAGACTGTAGAAGACAGGGGATATGTAAACTGTATAAGGCAGTTGGTATGTAAACTGCAGAAGGCAGTTGATATGTAGACTGTATAAGGCAGGGGATACGTAAACTTACAAGGCAGGGGATATGTAAACTGTAGAAGGCAGGGGATATGTAAACTGTAGAAGGCAGGGGATATGTAGACTGTGTACGGCAGGGGATGTGTAAACTGCATAAGGGAGGCGATATGTAAACTGTATAAGGCAGGGAATATGCAAACTGTATGAGGCAGGGGATATGTAAACTGTATGAGGCAGGGGATATGTAAACTGTAGAAGATAGGTAGTATATAAACTGTAGAAGGAAGGCGCTATGTCAGTTGTAGAAGGCAGGTGGTACGTAGACTGCTGAAGACAGGTGGCACGCAAACTGTATAAGGCAGGGGATATGTAAACTGTATAAGGCAGGTGATATGTAAACTGTATAAGGCAGGTGATATGTAAACTGTATAAGGCAGGGGATATGTAAACTGTATAAGGCTGGGGATATGTAAACTGTATAAGGCAGGTGATATGTAAACTGTAGAAGGAAGGCGCTATATAAGCTGTAGGAAACAGGTGGTATGTAAACTGCTGAAGGCAGGTGATATGTAGACTGTATAAGACAAGGAGTAGTAAACTGTACAAGACAGGCGCTATATAGACTGCTGAAGGCAGATGATATGTAGACTGTATAAGACTGGGAGTAGTACACTGTACAAGACAGGCGCTATGTAAACTGCTGAAGGCAGATGATATGTAGACTGTATAAGACAGGGAGTAGTACACTGTACAAGACAGGCGCTATGTAAACTGCTGAAGGCAGATGATATGTAGACTGTATAAGACAGGGAGTAGTACACTGTACATAACAGGCGCTATGTAAACTGCTGAAGGCAGGTGATATGCAGACTGTATAAGACAGGGAGTCGTAAACTATACAAGACAGTTGGTATATAAACTGCTGCAGGCAGGTGATATGCAGACTGTATAAGACAGGGAGTAGTGAACTGTATAAGACAGGTGGTATGTAAACTGTAGAAGGCAGGGGATATGTAGACTGTAGAAGGCAGATGCAATATAAACTGTAGAAAGAAGGGGATACGTAGGCTATATAAGGCAGGCGCTATGTAAACTGCTGAAAGCAGGTGATATGTAGACTGTATAAGACAGGGAGTACTAAACTGTATAAGACAGGTGGTATGTAAACTGTATAAGGCAGGGGATATGTAAACTGTATCAGGCAAGGGATATGTAAACAGTAAAGGGCATGGAATATGTAAACTACATAAGGCAGCGGATATGTGAACTGTAGAAGGCAGGTGGTGTGTAAAACTTTCAAAGACAACTGGTATCTAAACTGTAGAAGGCAGAGAATGTGTAGACTGTAGGAGGCAGGTGATACATAGACTGTGTACGACAGGTGGTATGTAAACTGTATAAGACAGGTGGTATGTAAACTGCAAAGGGCAGAGGATATGTAGAAGGCAGATATATTGTATATAAAGTGTAGAAAGCAGGGGATATGTAGACAATATAAGGCAGGCGCTGTGTAAACTGTATAAGGCAGGAGATATGTAGGCTACATAGGGCAGGCACAATGTAAATTGTAGAAGACAGTGGTATGTAGACTGCAGAAAGAAGGGGATCTGTAGACTGCATAAGGCAGGTGGAGTGTAAACTGTAGAAGGCAGGGAATATGTAGACTGTATAAGGTAGGTGGAGTGTAAACTATAGAGGGCAAGGGATATGCAGACTGTAAAAGGCATGGAATGTATAAACTGTAGAAGGCAGGTCGTATGTGAATTGTAGAAGGCAGGGAATGTGTAGACTGCATAAGACATGAAATGTGTAAACTGTAAAAGGCAGTAGATTTGAAGACTGTATAAGGCATGCAATGTGTAAACTCTTGAAAGCAGGGGATATCCAGACTGTATAAGGCATGGAATGTATAAACGGTAGAAGGCAGGTGGTATGTGAATTGTAGAAGGCAGGGAATATGTAGACTGTATAAGGCATGGAATTAATGTGTAAACTGTAGAAGACAGTGGATATGAATACTGTATAAGGCATGAAATGTGTAAACTGTTAAAGGCAGGGATATGCAGACTGTGTAAGGCATGGAATTTGTAAACTGTAGAAGGCAGGTGGTATGTGATTTGTAGAAGGCAGGGAATACGTACACTGTATTAGGAATGGAGTGTGTAAACTGTAGAAGGCAGGTTATATGCAGACTGTATGAGGCATGGAACATGTAAACTGTAGAAGGTATGGGACATGCAGATTGCATCTGGCAGATGGTACGTAAATTGTTGCAGGCACATGATATGTAGACTGCAGAGAGCAGGTGATAGGTGAACTGCAGAAAGCAGGGATATGTTAACTGTAGAAGGCAGGAAATATGTAGTGTGTACAGTGCAGGGAACATGTTGTGTGTACAGTGCAGGGAATATGTAGTTCGTACAGTGCAGGGAATATGTAGTCTGTACAGTGCAGGGAACATGTAGTGTGTACAGTGCAGGGAATATGTAGTCTGTACAGTGCAGGGAGTATGTAGTCTGTACAATGCAGGGAACATGTAGTCTGTACAGTGCAGGGAACATGTAGTCTGTACAGTGCAGGGAATATGTAGTGTGTACAGTGCAGGGAACATGTAGTCTGTACAGTGCAGGGAATATGTAGTCTGTACAGTGCAGGGAACATGTAGTGTGTACAGTGCAGGGAATATGTAGTCTGTACAGTGCAGGGAGTATGTAGTCTGTACAATGCAGGGAACATGTAGTCTGTACAGTGCAGGGAACATGTAGTCTGTACAGTGCAGGGAATATGTAGTGTGTACAGTGCAGGGAACATGTAGTCTGTACAGTGCAGGGAATATGTAGTCTGTACAGTGCAGGGAACATGTAGTCTGTACAGTGCAGGGAATATGTAGTTTGTACAGTGCAGGGAATATGTAGTTTGTTCAGTGCAGGGAATATGTAGTTTGTCCAGTGCAGGGAACATGTAGTCTGTACAGTGCAGGGAACATGTAGTCTGTACAGTGCAGGGAACATGTAGTCTGTATGGTGCAGGGAACATGTAGCCTGTACAGTGCAAAGAATAGTCTGTACAGTGCAGGGAATATGTAGTCTGTACAGTGCAAGGAATATGTAGTCTGTACAGTGCAGGGAACATGTAGTCTGTATAGTGCAGGGAACATGTAGTCTGTACAGTGCAGGGAACATGTAGTCTGTATGGTGCAGGGAACATGTAGTCTGTACAGTGCAGGGAATAGTCTGTACAGTGCAGGGAATATGTAGTCTGTACAGCACAGGGAATGTGTAGTCTGTGCAGTGCAGGGAATAAAATCATGTAGTCTGTACAGTGCAGGAAACATATAGTCTGTACAGTGCAGGGAATATGTAGTCTGTACAGTGCAGGGAACATATTATAGTCTGCGCAGTGCAGGGAACATAATTATTATAGTCTGTACAATGCAGGGAATAATTAGTCAGTACAGCGCAGGGAATAATTAGTCTGTACAGTGTAGGGAATATGTAGTCTGTACAGTGCAGGGAATATGTAGTCTGTACAGTGCTAGGAATATGTAATCTGTACAATGGAGGGAATATGTTGTCTGTACAGTGCAGGGATCGGGAACACGTATACTGTACACAAGAGGGAAAGTGCAGACGGTAAAAGACAGGGGGCGTGTAGACCGTAAAAGATAGGTTATAATCAAACTGTACACAAAAACAGTATATAAACAAGTATATAGACTGTAAACGGCAGGGGGTATCTATACTGTAGAAGGGAGGAGATATGTAGACGACACACAGCAAGGGAAATGTATACTGCAGAAGCCAGGGGGTATATAGATTGTAGAAGGTATGGAACATAAAGACTATAGAAGGCAGGGGATATGTAAATCTACAAAGCAGGGGATATATAAACTGCAGAAGGCAGGGGATACACAATCTGTACAATGCAGTGGATATGCGGATGGTAGAAGAGGGCAGGGGATATGTAGAATGAAGAAAGCAGGGGATATGGTGACTGTAGAAGGCAAAGAAGAAATAGTGTGTAGAAGACAGGGGATAGGTGTACTGTGTCAGTCACAGGATACAGAGACTGGGAAAAAAAGAAGATACTAGATTGTCTAAGGCAGGGGATATATGTACTGTGTAAGTCGCGCGATATATAGACTGAAAAAAAGAAGAAGATATTAGATTGTAGAAGGTAAGGGATAAGTAAAATGTAGAAGACAGAGAGTATGGAGATTGAAGAACACCGGGGATATGTAGACTGCAGAAGGCAGGGGATATGTGGACTGCAGAAGGCAGGGGATATGTGGACTGCAGAAGGTAGGGGATATGTGGACTGCAGAAGGCAGGGGATATGTGGACTGCAGAAGGTAGGGGGTACGTGGGGTGTAGAAGGTAGGGGATAAGTAAAATGTAGAAGACAGAGAGTATGGAGATTGAAGAACACCGGGGATATGTAGACTGCAGAAGGCAGGGGATATGTGGACTGCAGAAGGCAGGGGATATGTGGACTGCAGAAGGCAGGGGATATGTGGACTGCAGAAGGTAGGGGGTACGTGGGGTGTAGAAGGTAGAAGACATTTTTGCTGGAGAAGGCAGGGGAAATATTGACTGAAGAAGGCAAAGGATAAGGAAACTGAACACAGGACCCAAACTGAGAGAGTGAATAGCCTGTAACATAGACTGAACTGAAAACAAAGAGGCAAATAAACAAACTAGGCGACAACGGCAGTAACATAATTTTCTGATAACATGGTGTCATGTGAATGAGGAAAAAGTGATGTGAATGGAAAAGTTTCATATCAATTAAGAGATTTTGTAATTTTTGCAATTGTGGAATGGAACCTACGGGTTTGATGCTTTTTTGTATTCATGGAGTGCAACCGCCAGTGATGCGGAAGAGTAGGACGCTGAGTGGATTGTGAAGTGTGTTCACCCAATGTGAGGAAGGGTGGAAGATTATTGTTACTTCAGAGGAGCTCTGGACACAGACATAGGAGGATGTCTGATTGTAACCCTCTTTGGGTTTAACATAGGACTAGGATTGTCCGATGCAACCCTGGGTTGGGTGTGCTATATTATTGGACTGGTTTGTCCGATGCAACCCTGGTTTGGGTGTGCTTAACCCTTGGTGGGTGTAATATGCCTGGGGTGGCAAGTTCACTCGAGTATAGAGTGTAGATGTAGACTGGAAGTCTACTAGGGTAGGCTTGTCGCTTATTCCCTAGAAGGTGAGTACCAGTTGGGGTTGTAAACTGGTTAAAGCAATTACAGTAAAGGTGTAATTGTAATGATAACAGAAGTTTGATAATTATACAGATTTGATGATATTGCGCTATTTGGGAAAAAGAGAAAGATGAACGTTGAACGCAAAAAGAGAAGAATTGAAAAATAAATAAATAAAATATTGTTGTATAAAGATTTCTCTCTGTACCCAAACTGTAGGTAGGTATAGGTTGGCGGAACAAGACTCATGTGAGTATTCTATATTGATCTTGGAGTGGAATGTGAAAGGAGTTAAAAAGGAGCTATGAATAAAAAGAGAGAAAGAGAAAGAATAAATAAAATTCATTTTAGAGGTTAACCCTGGACCTAGGGTTTCGTTACAGAATCCCTCAGCGTCCAGTGGTGGTCCAGTGGTGGTCCAGTGGTGGCCAGCGGTGGTCCAGGCTTGAGCTGTACGAGCCTAGTGAGAGTCCAGGCTGTGGTGGTCCAGAGGTGGTACAGCCAAGTGAAAGAAAGCTCCTCGACAAGTCAAGATGACTTGTCTTTATTGATACTATTTAATATAAGAACTGATAGTGTAACATGTGTGAGTGTGTTGGATTTTTGGTAAAACTTTGAATATTGCATTATTGTTTCTATGTGGGGAATTATCTTGTGAAGAGAAGAAATAATTGTTGGAAAATGCAGTGAAATGCAAAGAAGAATTAAAACCCTTTTCTTTGTGAGTAAAGGGAGCGTTTTATAGAAAACTCAGTTCAATTGTGGTAGTGCTCCTTTGGGTGAATGGAGTGATTGCGTGTTGTGTACGAAGTAAGCATACTGTGTTTGTGAATGCAAGTGTGTATGTTCACAAACATGGGTGTGTGACAGTGGTGACCCCGTCTTTGAATTTAGGTTAGAGTTTAATAGGATTTAGTTTTTTGAGTGAGTACTGCTGCTAAAATATTGTTTTGAACCCCTTTGTAAAAAAAAGAAAGAAAAATAGAAGTAAAATTACTCTGCCAAATTACAATTATAAAGATACTATTTTGTTCCCCTCTGCATTGCTGAATAATTGTTATATTTATTCATTTTCATTGGCATTTTCAATTTTGTTTTTCTTATCTGTATTTATGGTGTGTCAATTGTTTATGTAATGTATACTTGTTCTTAGTATTCCCGTCTCCAGTTCTACGGGTGGTAGTTTCAATTAGTGGGCTACCTAAGGGTTCTTTTGCTCGGTCTTACTTTTCCTACTTTTTTCAAATTTTCGCCTCTCTTGGTTTCTGTCTCTATTCTAATTAAAATTCTCTTGATATTCTTTACGATAAGCTCCTCTAGTTTCAAGTTTAGGTGGGTTTTTTTGCTATTTTAAATAGGGTTTCTGATTAGTGTGTATAAATGCTCCCTTTATTTTAAATGTTGTAAGGTTTAGTTGAAAATCTTTCTTGTAAAATTGTGTTTTTTCTGGCACATTCTTTTGGATTCCTTTTTGAAAACAGTGCTCTGCTTTAGTTTAAAACAATAATTTAAAAAAAATATTCTTAGCTTTTCTTGGTATTTCGGAAATCTTTCTCACAATTCAGTCTTTCAGAGCCATTTCTAAATTTACTTCTCACATTTTTTGGCCAACTAAATTAACTTAAATAAAACATTTTTTCAGTGAGGGTGCATTTCCATACTCAATCAAATTTTACTGGAAAAAAAATATTCTTTTCTGTCCCGTCATTGTTTTTTTTTGGTTCTTTACAAATTTGAATGTTTTGAGCTCTGTATTCTAGTAATCAGTGCCAAGTAAGTTTAAATTGTTGTTCTATTTTAAAGTGTTTTTATTTCACATCTTAATTTCTCTACCCCATTTGCACGCTGTGGGATTTCTTTAAGCGTTATCTACACTCTCATACAACATGACTGATACAGTAGATGATCAACAAATAGAGGAATTCCAATCCTTATTTGTGAAGGAGGATGAGGAAACGGTTCGTTTCAACCGATTTTTGTCCCAGGGACAGAAATTGCAGTTGTCTGGTGATGCGTTAATGGCTTACATTGATCAGTGTGAAGAGCGTGCGCTCAGAGCGAAAGAAAGAGGAGAAGAAAGAGACAGAGAAAGAAGATAAGATTAGGCAAGCAGAAGCACAGTTAGAGAAAGAAGAGGATAGACAAGCACAGTTAGAGAAAGAAGAGAAGGATAGACAAGCACAGTTAGAGAAAGAAGAGGATAGACAAGCACAGTTAGAGAAAGAAGAGAAGGATAGACAAGCACAGTTAGAGAAAGAAGAGGATAGACAGAGAGAGGAAAAAATCAGGGTGCATGAACTTGAAATGAAAAGAACAGAAAGTCTTAATTTACTTGAAATGAGAAGATTGGAACTTGAACAAAAACGAGTGGAACTTCAGTTAAAGCAACAGGCTGTTCAACAATCTGCAAATGTAAATGTTTCTCAAACTGATGCTGTTCCTGTTCAGGGTGCAGGTAAGACTTCCTACATTCCCAAATTACCCCCTTTTGATGAGAATCGTGATGACATAGACTCTTTTCTTTTTAGGTTTGAAAACCATGCTTCATCATGTGGTTGGAGCAAGGACAAATGGACATTGTATGCTGCTTCCCTATTCAAGGGCACCGCATTATCTCTGTATCATAGTTTGGCATTTCGTGATTCTCTCACATGGGAAGAACTGAAAGCTGAACTTTTGAAGAAGTTTCAATATACAGATGAAGGCTTTAGAGAAAAATTTCGTTCAGTTCGTCCAGAAAAAGGTGAATCATTTGCAGCTTTCCTTATTAGGACAAGTCATTTATTTGATCGTTGGGTTGAATTGTCCCAAACACAGAAAGAATATGCTGATTTGCGTGACTTGTTGTTACGTGAGCAGATTTTACAAAGCGTATCCAAAGACCTAGCTATTTTTCTAAAAGAGAGATCTTGTAAAACTGCAGAGGATATCTGTAAGCTGGCAGATCAGTATCGGACTGCTCATCCGGAAAAGCATTTTTCCAGGAAATCTGACCGTGATGTGTTTGAGGCAAATGTTGCTTCAACAGGCCAGTTTGGTCCGGGTCGTTCTCAACCAAACAGGAGATATGGTCATAGAAGAGGCCAGAGTTTTTCTCAAAGACAGAATACAAACAGGAATAATGTACATTCCTATAATAACTGGCAAGAGAATAATTCTGGACAAACTTTTTCACAGGGTAATCCAAATGCAAGTCATTACCCAAGAGGATATACCAATTCTCGACGGACTGGTCAGTTTAGAGCTATTCGTGGCCGTGGACAATTTTCAAACCGTGGTGGTATTGATCATAGTACAGTACCAAATACAGTATCTGGTGCGGACAATGGTTGTTGGCACTGTTCCTGTATATTTCACAAGAAGAAAGACTGTCCTTTTCTAGCACAGGGTAATGTGTGCTTAGCAACAGATCCCAAGCAAACTACTAAAGATACTCAGCATGTTTTAGTGTCTGACACTGATGTTACAGGTCTACACATTGAATCGTGTGCTGTCAATGGGTTTGGTGCTACACTGTTGAGGGATACTGGGTGTACTACTGCTGGTGTACGCAAAGATTTAGTCAGAAAAGAACAATACACCGGGACACATCAGCAATGTCGTACATTTGGTGGCAAAATTGAATCATTTCCTTTGGCATGTGTTTATGTTTGTACTCCCTATTTTACAGGTGAAATAACAGCATGTGTCATTGATGATCCTGTGACAGACCTCATTCTTGGAAATCTCAAGGGTGTTTCCACGTCTTGTGGAGGACAATGTGGTTCTTTTGTGCCTTCTATGGTAAGCACTCGTTCACAAGAGGAAAAAGAAAGGCAAGGTCAAAAACCCCTGGTTGTTCCCTATGTCCCAAAATTGGATGTGACTCCTGAACATTTGAGTGATTTACAAAAGACAGATACAACATTGACTCATTTGTTTCAGAAAGTTGTTCCTGAGGTACCTGACAAAGTGACTGATATCATGTACATAAAAAAGAATAATCTTTTATACCGTCTTTTTCCTAAAGATGAACAGGTGGTGGAGCAGATTGTCGTTCCTATGTCTTTACGTGATACTGTTTTGCATACTGCACATGATTCCATGTTTTCGGGTCATTGTGGAGTCAAACGTACTCTTCAACGTGTGTTGTCTTCATTTTTTTGGCCTGGTGTTAGTGTGCAAGTTTCAAAATATTGTCAATCATGTGATGTCTGTCAGAAAACAATTCCCATAGGTCGTATACCATTTGCACCTTTGCAAAGAATGCCAGTCATTACTGAACCATTCAGTCGTGTTTGTATTGATTTGGTTGGTCCATTTCATGTTTCCAATTCTGGTTTTCGTTATGTGCTCACTGTCATGGATGTTGCTACCAGGTATCCTGAAGCTGTACCTTTGAAAAAGATTGATACCATTTCTGTGGCAGAAGCATTATTTTCTATTTTTTCCAGAATGGGACTTCCTGATGAAATATTATCTGACTTGGGTACTCAGTTTGTGTCAGATCTCATGAAAGAAATATTTCGTTTACTTTCAATTTCTGCATGTACTACATCTCCATACCATCCACAGTCGAATGGCCTCGTGGAAAGATTTAATGGTACTTTCAAGATGATGTTGAAGAAAGTTTCTAAGGAAAGACCATCAGACTGGGATCGATACATTCCAGCCATACTTTTTGCCTACGGGGAATTGCCAAATGAGAGCACAGGTTTCTCTCCTTTTGAGTTGCTTTTTGGTCGTTCACCAAAAGGACCTATTAGCATCCTGTCAGTCATGGTCTGGGGACAATGTGTCTCAAGAAGAAAAAAATGTTTTTGATTATGTTTTTACTTTACAAAATCGTATAGCAGATGCATGTCGTATTGCCCAAGAAAATGCTTATAACAGTGCAACTACGCATAAAAAGTATGCTGATCGTGGGGCGAAGATGCGTGTTTTCTGTGGGTGACAATGTGTTGGTGCTTTTAACAGATGACAAGAGCAAGATGCATGTGATGTGGAAAGGACCATTCGTCGTCATTGAAAAATGTTCTCCTGTTAATTACAGAATTGATATGAATGGTGTGAAGAAAATTTTCCATGTTAACATGTTGAAAAAGTACTTTCACAGGTCTGATGTTATGATCAACAAGGTTGCTGTCCCTGATAAGATTTCAGCATTGGCATGTGACATTTCATGTCTGTTACGAATGGATTGTGTGACAGAACATTTGCAACGTCTTGACAAACCTGTGTTTCACAAGGTGCCTGTAATTCATGAAACTGCTGTTGGTGTAGTTCAGGACACTGGTGATGTTATTCAACTGCCTACATTATCCTTAAAAGGTGAAACATACGAGGATGTCAAGATCAACGAGGACTTGAAACCATCTCAGGTGACTCAACTAAAGTGTTTACTACAGGATTATACAGATGTACTTACAGACAAACCAGGATCTGCAGTTGGTGTTGAACCTCATAGAATACGGTTGACAACAGATGTTCCTGTACGAATGAAGTCGTATCCTTTACCTTTCGCAAAAAAGCAAATTATTGAAAGAGAGGTACAGGTCATGTTGGATCTTGGGGTCATTGAAAAGTCAAGTTCTCCATATGTGGCTCCTGTGGTGCTGGTTTCAAAACCAGATGGTTCAGTCAGATTTTGTATTGATTACAGGGCTTTGAATATATTGACTGTTTTTGATTCTGAACCAATTCCTGATGTGGAGGATTTGTTTTGTCAACTGAGTCAAGCCAAGTATTTTGTGAAAATTGATCTCACGAAATGTTATTGGCAGATACCGATGTGTGTTGATGATAAAGAAAAAACAGCTTTTCAAACACCATTTGGACTTTTTCATTTTTTGCGAATGCCTTTTGGTTTGCAGAATGCACCGGCAACTTTCGCGAGAATGATGAGACAACTCAGGTTACATGAAATGTCTGCTGTAAGTTTTTTTGATGATATTTTGCTGGCTTCACAAACATGGAGTAATCTGCTGAGATGTTTGAAAAGTGTTTTTGAAAGACTCCGTTCTTTTGGTTTGACAGCAAGGCCATCGAAAATCATGGCGGGTTTTCAAAAACTGGAGTTTTGGGGGCATACAATTGCTGTGGGTTCGATGCAGCCAGAAAAAGAAAATGGAAAAGATTTTGGCAATCAAAACCCCATGTTCAAAGAAACGGGTTCGTTCACTTCTTGGACTCTTATCTTATTACAGGCGTTATGTCCCTCACTTTGCAACTCTTACAGCTCCATTAACTGAGTTGACAAAGGGTTCCAAGCATTCATCTATTGATTGGACTGTAGATTGTCAGAATGCTTTGGAAGCAGTTCAAAAGGTTTTGAATTCTTCTCCTGTTTTACTTCTGCCCAACTTGGAGAAAGATTTTGTCCTCCGGACTGATGCAAGTTCAACAGGAATGGGTGCTGTTCTTTTGCAAGAACATCAAGATTTATTGCATCCAGTACAGTTTGCAAGTAAGAAGTTCACTGATGCACAGTCGAAGTATTCTACTATTGAACGGGAATGCTTAGCGATTGTGTGGGCACTTGCAAAATTTGAGCGTTTCTTGACAGGCAGGTTTTTTGTCCTGCAGACGGATCACAGACCTCTGACGTTTTTGAAGACATCAAGAACAAAGAATAACCGTCTATTACGGTGGTCTTTGGCGATCCAGCAATACAGTTTCAGGGTTGATCCAATTTCAGGGTCCAGCAATGTGATTGCTGACATTTTGTCTCGACAGTAATAAGCAGTGTGTGTTTTCAAGTTTGCTGTTGAAAGTTGAATTTATATGTTTGTATTTGAGTAATGGAATGTTGTTGTGTGCAATATTGATTACTTGCGGTAGTGATAGTTGATGCATTGATGTTGGCTTTGGATAATTTTTTTTGGAAACAATGTTTTTATACATCGCTCCACCCGGCCACCACACCATCTCCTTTCCCCGTCAGTCCCGCGGCGGCGGCATTGCATTTGTCGTCGCTGATTCACTCTCCCCTTTCCTCTCCACCAAGTCCTCCTTCCCCTTCACCCACACCTCCTTCGAACTGGCACAACTCACCCTCACCTTTCCCCACCAAACTTTCCACCTCCTGTGTCTGTATCGTCCCCCTCCAAACCCTAAGAACCGCTTGACTGACTCCACCTTTTTCGATGAACTCCCCGATCTGCTGTCCTACTGCAACTCTCTTCATGGCTCCTACATCATCGCTGGTGACTTCAACATTCATTTTGATCGCCCCTCTGACTCCACCACCTCCAAAGTCATCGACCTCCTGGACTGCTATGGACTGGTTCAGTGTGTCCACGCTCCCACTCACATTCGTGGACACACATTGGATAATATGATCCACAGGGTTGACCAGGCTGTGGTCAGTTCTGTCACTATCGACCACACCCTCCCGTCTGACCATGTCTGCCTCGTAGCTGATCTCCACCTTTTCCGCCCTCCACCTCGCAAAACGTACGTTCAAGCCAGAAACCTCTCCGCAGTCGACATGACTCTCTTCAACGCTGTCCTCCATTCTCACCTGTCTACTTCACCGCCGACCACTCCAGATGACCTCAACTCCCTTCTCCTTCGGCTCCTGGACCAGTACGCTCCTGCCTGTGGCCGTCTTGTCTCCAAGAGGCCACCATCACCTTGGTTCTCCTCCGTTGCGCCTCAGCTGCAAGAAGCCAAGCGTGAAAAGACGCAGAGCCGAGCGACAGTGGCTCAAGTCCAGTCTGACAGTTCACAAGCAAATTTTCCAAACTGCCAACAAAATTAACAGCCTTGTTCACGCTACAAAATCTGCCTATTACAATGCCAAAATTCTTGCATGCTCCACATCCAAACAGCTGTATAACATTACTAACACTCTTCTTGGTAAAACTGACTCCTCCTCTTCCTTCCAATCTCCCACCTTCTGACCTTCCACAGGCTTTCTCTGACTACTTTGTCAACAAGATCACTAATCTTAGGCTTTCACTGGACTCCCTGACTAATACTCATGCACCATTTCCCGATCCCCCTTTCTCGGGAACTTTCCTCACTTCCTTCCATCCTGTTTCTGAGGTCTTTGTAAAGAAAATCATCATGAAATCTGGCATTAAAACCTGTGAACTTGACCCACTACCAGCTTCTTTCCTCACCCATTGCCTTGACACTCTACTCCCTCATATTACCATCATCATCAACCACTCCCTCTCAACTGGCTTCTTTCCTTCTTCTTTCAAATCTGCAATTGTAAGACCTCTTTTGAAAAAGACTACTCTTGACCCTGACAATTTGAAAAACTACAGACCTGTGTCAAATCTTCCGTTTCTTTCAAAAATTTTAGAGAAAGTTGTTCTTGACCAACTGTTAGACCACCTTCATTCCAACAGCCTTGTCTATCCCCTTCAGTCTGCTTACCGCTCTGGACATAGTACTGAGACTGCTCTTCTCAAAATCTGTAACGACATTCTGACTGCCCTTGACTGTAACAATGTATCACTTTTGACTCTCTTGGACCTATCTGCTGCCTTTGACACTATTGACCACTCTATCCTCATTTCCCGCCTACATCACTCTTTTGGGCTTGATGACACGGTCTTGAGTTGGTTTCATTCCTACATCACTGATCGTCAACAAGTAGTTTCTATCAACGGCCTTTCTTCTAATCCCTCTTGTCTGACCTACGGCGTGCCACAAGGATCTGTCTTGGGCCCTCTACTCTTCATTCTCTACTCTTATCCTGTCTCTTCTATCGTCCAAGAACACCTGCTTCAGCATCATTCCTTCTCTGATGACAATCAGCTGTATGTCTCTGGGCCTCTCTCTGACCTTCCTCTCATGATCCAAAACGCCCAGTCTTGTGTAGCCAACCTTAAGGACTGGATGACCCGAAACAAACTAAAACTAAATGAAGATAAGTCTGAACTGATCCTGATCACCCCACCAAAACTTCAAAACCACCCTTCTGTTCCGACTTCCATCAAACTTGTTGATTCACCTATCACTCTCTCTCATTCTGCCCGCAACCTCGGTGTAACTCTTGATCAAACCCTGTCCTTCCAACAGCATGTCAGCAATGTCTGTCGCACTTGCTTTCTTGAACTCTGCCGAATTGCTTCTATTCGCCATCTTCTCTCAGAAAACACAACAAAAGCTCTTGTCTGCGCATTTGTTCTATCCCGCCTGGATTACTGTAACGCTCTTTTGTCTGGCTCTCCCTCTCATCTCATCAACAAACTTCAAAGAGTTCAGAATCATGCTGCCCGTCTCATCTTCCGCACTTCTAAATATAACCATGTTACCCCATTGCTCCGCTCTCTCCACTGGCTCCCTGTTCAGCTAAGAATATCCTACAAGATTGCCTCTCTCTGCTTCAAATCTATCGAGTCTTCCTGTCCTGAGTATCTCACCCACCTGTTACATCTTTACACCCCATCTCGAGCTTTACGTTCCTCATGTGACACTCGTATCTACAGTATCCCCACTGTTCGCACTAAAACCTTTGGTCAACGTTCCTTTGCCTATCGAGCTCCAACTACCTGGAATCAATTGCCTCGCTCTCTGATACTCACCCTCACTGCCCACATTCCAGCGCCTTCTCAAAACTCATCTGTTTCCTAGGTAACTTCGTCTTCCCTGTGACCCGACGTTTGCAATGTGTGATGCGAGTGTCTGCTTTGTGTGCGTTCGTGTCTGTGTGAGTGTGTGTTTGCGTGTATGCATGCTTGTGAGTTTGTGTCCTTGCTTTGGATTTTGATGCCTTTTTCTCATGTATGATTGTTATATATTGTGTGATTTGATGTCTGTTGTGATATTGTAAACGCCTAGGGCATTCAATTGATTAGGCGTCATAAATGTTCATAATAATAATAATAATAATAAATATACATTTTTCTGTTCGCATGTACTCATGTCATTTTGGGAAAGTATTTTTTCAGAATACTGTCAATGGTGTATTTTTTTTTGTGAACTCCTATACTCTTCTTTGAAAAAATTTGATGAATCAAATTTTTTTTATCGGAGGTTGGGGGGTGTCATGTGAATGAGGAAAAAGTGATGTGAATGGAAAAGTTTCATATCAATTAAGAGATTTTGTAATTTTTGCAATTGTGGAATGGAACCTACGGGTTTGATGCTTTTTTGTATTCATGGAGTGCAACCGCCAGTGATGCGGAAGAGTAGGACGCTGAGTGGATTGTGAAGTGTGTTCACCCAATGTGAGGAAGGGTGGAAGATTATTACTTCAGAGGAGCTCTGGACACAGACATAGGAGGATGTCTGATTGTAACCCTCTTTGGGTTTAACATAGGACTAGGATTGTCCGATGCAACCCTGGGTTGGGTGTGCTATATTATTGGACTGGTTTGTCCGATGCAACCCTGGTTTGGGTGTGCTTAACCCTTGGTGGGTGTAATATGCCTGGGGTGGCAAGTTCACTCGAGTATAGAGTGTAGATGTAGACTGGAAGTCTACTAGGGTAGGCTTGTCGCTTATTCCCTAGAAGGTGAGTACCAGTTGGGGTTGTAAACTGGTTAAAGCAATTACAGTAAAGGTGTAATTGTAATGATAACAGAAGTTTGATAATTATACAGATTTGATGATATTGCGCTATTTGGGAAAAAGAGAAAGATGAACGTTGAACGCAAAAAGAGAAGAATTGAAAAATAAATAAATAAAATATTGTTGTATAAAGATTTCTCTCTGTACCCAAACTGTAGGTAGGAATAGGTTGGCGGAACAAGACTCATGTGAGTATTCTATATTGATCTTGGAGTGAATGTGAAAGGAGTTAAAAAGGAGCTATGAATAAAAAGAGAGAAAGAGAAAGAATAAATAAAATTCATTTTAGAGGTTAACCCTGGACCTAGGGTTTCGTTACAGAATCCCTCAGCGTCCAGTGGTGGTCCAGTGGTGGTCCAGCGGTGGTCCAGGCTTGAGCTGTACGAGCCTAGTGAGAGTCCAGGCTGTGGTGGTCCAGAGGTGGTACAGCCAAGTGAAAGAAAGCTCCTCGACAAGTCAAGATGACTTGTCTTTATTGATACTATTTAATATAAGAACTGATAGTGTAACATGTGTGTGAGTGTGTTGGATTTTTGGTAAAACTTTGAATATTGCATTATTGTTTCTATGTGGGGAATTATCTTGTGAAGAGAAGAAATAATTGTTGGAAAATGCAGTGAAATGCAAAGAAGAATTAAAACCCTTTTCTTTGTGAGTAAAGGGAGCGTTTTATAGAAAACTCAGTTCAATTGTGGTAGTGCTCCTTTGGGTGAATGGAGTGATTGCGTGTTGTGTACGAAGTAGGCATACTGTTTGTGAATGCAAGTGTATGTTCACAAACATGGGCGTGTGACACATGGACATGTTTGAAAAACCGTAAACAATAGCACTGCTTATAACATGAACTGGAATGAACAAATTCAAAATCAGAGAGAAAATGAAACGGACACTGTTATGTCATTGAAAACGAACACACACAACAAGCTGTAAAGTTGCACACATTTAATGTACAATACAAAACGAACAAGTAGGATCGGCCGCTGTAGCGAAGTGGTTAGGTCGCAGACTCCAGGTGGGAGGTCGAGGGTTCAATTCAGATCAGAGCCATTTATTTGTGGGACTTTTCTGCGGTTGAATTTGCTATGGGCTCAATTGGGAAGACTGGGACCACAAGCCGAATTTCATCCACATAATGGATGCGTCTCTGAAGGTGTCGCTCAAATTTCCTGATCAACACTACAGGTGTCTATATCTCTCGGGCCTGGTTGACACCAGGATATATATAAGTAAACGTAGAGTAGACACCTTAATGAATATGTCCGTAGCATAATTTTCATCATCTCATCTTCATCGATCAGCATTAAGTCATCTTCTGTGGCCCTTTCTACCCTGCTCTTACAGTGACCTCAATTTCGATTGCCTCTCCACGTTTGTGGCCTTGGCTTGATTCTGTCGAGATCACTGGTATGGACAAATTCATGGGAACTGTCGTTGGATGGACGTGGTCGCGCCCTCTGGAGGTCGAGTTCACTCGCGCCGCTCCACGACAAAGCAATTGTAGTTATCAGTAGGGGGCTTAGTAGGTGCGTATGTTGGACCGTAATAGGTACCACTGAAAACCAGCCAAATGACTCGGCAGCAGTGCAGTGTCTCCTCTGGTGGATTGCCTCATGACAACTTGACCTTAACTGCTCCCTGTGTATTGCCGACACCAGAGCTGCGGCGGGTCAGGTTAGGCTGTGGCTGTGGACGGGGGTAGAGGGGTGGGTGGGGGTGGGGGGGTGCTGAGATGAGCGACGTGGGTACAATGCCACGGAAGATGGGAGGTGGCACAGAAGATGGGAAAGCTTTAAAAAAAAAAAAAGTAGTTTCGACAAACACATCTACTTCAGACGTTACGAGGAACAGATGAAAATGCACCAAACCATAGTCCCAGGACAGTAATCAACATAATACTGACCAGAAAACAAACAACTCCCCCCCCCAAAAAAAAAAAAAGAAAGAAAACACCCCCCCCCCCCCCCCCCCCGCCAAAAAATAAGAAAAAGATAAAATGATAATTATCTATCGCCTCTCTTCAGTCATACGGAGTCACGTGAGAGTATCAGCACGCGTGCCAGCCAAGAATAGTCAGCTGGCGCCCTGGCAGGCCAAGGATAGGACAGTGAACATGACACACGACAAAATTATTAAAGATTCTATACACAGTAATAATAAAATCGACAAACAGTTAACAACAGTCAGTAAAGGTTATATACTTGTATATTATTGTTTATTTTAACATAAAATAACCTAGGTTGAGGGGTAAGTACAACATCCTTTTTTCACCCTCACTCGTTCCCTGCTTGCTACGTGGCCGCTATCATGCATGTGCATGCGTGGGCCCGGTACCCGACAGGCTTTGTCTTATTTTTATGACAAACTCACACACTAGTAGCCCCTGATTTGCCCAAATTTATACTCGACAACAAAGGCGTTATCCAGCAGAGACTGGTAAATTCCATTCCCTCGTGTAGTCAGCAAGGGACTAAGATCAGCAGAGACTGAACATCGAAAGTCAGCAGAGACTGACGCAATGGCCGAAGACAGCCCTGAGCGGCAAGAGGCCGCGACAGTGGCATTCGCTGATCTGCAGTCACTTGACGGTAAAATGTTTGGCCGCTTAGATAGACTTGAAGCCATGCTGCAGAGAATCACTGGCCAAAGCCATTCGGGTGAACAACAGCCCAACAGTGCAAGAAAGCGAGCTTGTCATCATACAGTTCAGATTCAGATGACGTAGAAAAGTGTGACTCCGAAAACCGGCACAAGGGTTGCACGCAAGAAGCACAAACGCACTGTCAGAGTCGGAATCTGAAGGGGAGGTAGTAGATGACACGCTCTCAGCAGCCGGCTCTGATGAAGATTTACTAGGGGAAATAGATAAAGATCTTGATGATGGTGAGGAGACAGCACCACCAGTCTCCTCCTCCCTAGCACAAATCATAAACAAACGCTTCCAGTCTGGACTGTCAGAGGACAAACTGAAAGACAAGCTCAGTAAGTATCAAAGGCCAGAAAACTGTGAAGCGCCGATAGTGCCGCGAGTCAATACTGAAATTTGGAAAAGTCTTCCAGCAGAGGCCGGAAGAGCTGACATCAAAAGCTTGCATGTGCAAAAAGCACTGATAAAAGCAGCAATAGCCTTGACAGACAGCACACAAACAATACTCAGGGCACAATGCAACACTGACTCACAGACATCCAAGAAAATGAAAACAGCCATTGAAAAGAACACAGACAGTCTTGCTCTCTTGGGTCATGCATCGCATCAGCTATCACTCAGACGCAGACAGGCCATTCGCTGACATTTGCACCCCTCTATCACAGGCATTTGTAATGACTCTGTGCCAGTCACAAAATGGTTGTTTGGTGACAACCTGGCTGCTTCTCTCAAAGAAATTAAAGAAATGGACAGGTTGGGCAATACTCTCGCTGCTGGGGGGAAAACAAATTATAGGACATCTACAAACCAGCAATACAGTGGCGGCAACCCTTTTTTAGGACAGAGAAACACGGGGCAATGGCTTCGGTACAGAGGCGGCCGTGCGAGTTACAGACACAAAGGGGCAGCCATGCGAGTTAGCTCATTGAGGGTGCGATTAACGTCCTATTGGCCTGAGGTCCTTAAGGACAAAAGAGTTCGCTCACACCACACGGCCAACAAGAGGAATTGGCAAGCTTAGCTCCGCCCACTCAGCAAGCCAGCCATGTGGTAAGTGCTTACTATCACAGTCTCGCACAGCTAAGGGCAGAATTAGAGACAGAGATGGATACGTTTGAAGGTGGCAGGCTCCAATATTTTCTGCCCATATGGGAATCACTTACAACAGACCAAGAAATCTTACAGCTGATAAGAGGAGCCACACTGGAATTTGAAGAGAAAACTCTGTTATCCCCTCACAATTGTTGTAGTAGTACACAACCTGGCTTGAACCAGGCGGAAATAAATACATAGACAGTGAGGTGAATAAACTCAGATCAAAAGGAGTTATATTCCCTTGTATACCTGTACATGATCAACACGTGTCACCTGTGTTTACAAGGCCAAAAAAGGATGGGTCAAATCGCATGATTCTGAATTTGAAAAAAATGAATCAAGATATCACTTATCACCATTTCAAAATGGATACTTTGCATGTTGCACTGAAGTTAGTGACACCTGTTTGTTTCATGGCTTCTACTGACCTAAAGGATGCCTATTACTCCATCCCCATTGCACAAGCACATAGAAAGCATCTCAGATTCAGATGGAGAGGCCAACTCTGGGAATATAACTGTATGCCAAATGGTCTGGCTCTTGCCCCTAGGAAATTTACCAAAATGTTGAAACCTGTTTTTGCCAAACTGAGACAAGAAAATCATGTCTCCACCAACTTTCTGGATAGTTAGATAAGATAAGATAATGTTGCTTATAGCCCAGCCGACCGCAAAGGGCCACATCAGGGCTGTCACCACGTTAAAATCAACTCACAAGTCAGTCATTCACACAATTCTTTAAAATACATCGAAAAACCATCCGAAAGTTTGTTAAAAATCTTTCCACTGTAAAAACTCAGATCCGATGAAAAATGTTAATCTCTTTCAAGAACTCAAAGATGGCATCAGGTGGGACATCTCTGAACAAGGTTTTCATGGAATCTGCCGTAAAATGTTTGTGTCTCACATCGTGCAAGTCCCAACACTCTAAAAGAATATGCTTCATTGTGAGTGGCACATGACATGGAATGCACCACGGAGCTTCTTCACTCTTTAAAAGGTACGAATGGGTAAAATACGAATGGCCGGTGTGCAGCCGGCAAAGAACTGTTTCTTCTTTACGACCACCAGACGCAAATGGGAGGAACTCCTTAAGGTCTGGACGGATCTGAAAGAGTTTGTTATCCGTCTGTGTATTCCAATCCTCCTGCCAGAGGTCTCTCACATAATCGTTAATTTTGGGTTTCAGATCTGAGCAGGGGATATATATGTTGGACAGTTTCTCTCTTGTGGCATTCTTGGCTAAACGATCAACCATTTCGTTCCCTCCAATGCCAACATGACCAGGAATCCAAGCCAAAATAATGTTGTAACCATCCGCTTTCAACTTGGTCAAAAGTTCAAAACAAGTGTAAAAGTTCTGGGTGCTGAAGGTTGCGGCCAGCTATGGCCTCCAACGCTGACAGTGAATCTGACAGAACCAAAAAGTCCCTCTTCTTAGATTGTGAGATTATCTTCAATGCCAGAACCAGAGCAGTAAGTTCAGCGGAATAGACAGAAGCATCTGGAGGTATATGTTCTAACAGTATCTGAGAAGGAGCCCCAGGGCAGTAGGCTGCACAGGCCACTCCATCCTCAGACTTGGAACCGTCAGTGAAAATTTTCTGATAAGATGGAAATTTTGAACAGAGGTCAGAATACAATGCCTTGTATGCCAGAGAGCTGGTAGACTCTTTATGAAAAGCTGCAAGATCAAAACGAATCTCTGGTGTGAAAAAGGTCCACGGAGGCTCATCTGGAAACTTGGAAAAATCGGACACAACTCCTAAGTCTAGACCTGCATTCCGCACGTGAGGCTGCATACGAAGACCAAACGGCGGAATACAGTTAGGGTTGTTTTCAAATTTACTTTGGAATGGAGGGTCAAAAACACAGTCATAGGCAGGGTTTTCTGGTTCCGAAAAACAGTCTGATATAATAATTCAGAGACAGTTTCAGCCTGCGGTTGGACAGTGAGGGTTCACCTGCCTCTGCGTACAGGCTGTACACAGGGGTGGTGCGGAATGCTCCAAGACAGAGACGAAGCCCTTGATGGTGGATAGGGTCCAAGAGTTTAAGGTAAGACGGTCTTGCAGAGCCGTACACAGCACAACCATAGTCCAGTTTGGAACGGACCAAGGCTCTGTAGAGGTGCAGCAAAGTTTTCTTATCAGCGCCCCGGTCAGTGTGTGCTACAACCCGCAGAATATTCAGAGCTTTCTGGCAAGAAGTTTTGAGGTTTTTAATGTGGCTGAGAAAGTTGAGTTTCTGGTCAAAAATAACTCCTAAGAATTTGGCCTCTTTGACAGCTGGAATGGGAGATTTCCCTATTTGAATTACAGGATCTGGAAAAAACTGACGGAAATTATGGAAGTGAATGCACTGTGTCTTTGTAGGAGAAAAAGTGAAGCCGTTTTCATCCGCCCACTGATGAATTTTATCCACACAAAGCTGGAGCCTGTGCTGGACACTCAGGTACAGGCTTCCAGTTGCGTAAACAGCAAAATCATCCACAAACAATGAGCAGTCTGAACCCTGTTGAACAGATTTAACAGTGTTGTTGACCTTGATGCTAAAGAGGGCAGGAGACAGTATGCTTCCTTGCAGAACACCCAACTCCTGCTCATGAACATCAGAGAGAGTGGTGCCAACCCGGACCTGAAACTGTCGTTCTGCCAAAAAATTTTGAATGAAAAGTGGAAGATGACCCTGAAAACCAAGATCATGGAGATCATGAAGTATCCCAGATTTCCAGGTGGTATCGTAGGCCTTCTCCAAGTCAAAGAAAATAGCCACTGCATGTTGTTTGTTCAGAAAGGCGTTCCGAAGCGTAGATTCCAGACGAATCAAATGGTCAACTGTGGTTCGATGTTTGCGGAAACCACACTGTTCTTTCGCCAAAAGGCCATCGGTTTCGAGTTTCCACATGAGTCTAGCATTGACCATTTTCTCCATCAGCTTGCAGACACAGCTGGTCAAAGCTATGGGACGGTAGTTTGATGGGTTAGAAAGATCTTTTCCAGGTTTGGGAATGGGAATGATGAGGGCTTTTCGCCAAGAAGGTGGAAAGAAACCAGTAGTCCATACATGGTTGTAGACATGTAGCAGGATGTGCAGACCTTTTTGCGGAAGATGTTTCAAAAGTTTGTAATGGATTTCATCTATACCTGGAGAGGAATCGCTGCAAGAAAGTAAGGCAGATTTCAATTCGTTTAAAGTGAAAGGAAGATTGTAGTCTTCCATGTTATCTGATGAAAAGTTGCAGGGTGATTTTTCTTTGAGGGCTTTGATTTTGACAAAACTGGCTGATTTGTTAGAAGAGGAGGAATTCTTTACAATGGTTGAAGCAAGCAGATTAGCAACTGCTTTTTTCTCTGTTATTAAAGAGTCAGAAAACTTGAGATGGTTCACAGTGGGACAGGTGTTCTTCCCTTTGATTTTCTTGATGATTTTCCACACTTTTTTCTTCGATGTTTTGGATGTGAGACTTGAGCAAAACTGTTTCCAAGATAAACGTTTACTGGTCTTATATATGTGTTTGGATTTGGCCCTCAGTTTCTGATGCGCTCGAACGTTGGGCATCGAAGGTCTGCAAGAGACCCGACGTTGAGCTCTTTTGCGGGTTTTGTTAATTTCCTTGCATTCAGAGTTGAACCAAGGAACTTTTGGCATTAGGGGCTTCTTGGAAGATGTGTGGATGGTTGACTTTGCGCAATTCAGTATGAAATCTGAAAGACTTCCTGCCGGATCTTCACTTTGCAGGATCTTGTCCTCTTCCAGATCCATAAGAAACTTAGTGGCAAAGAGGTCCCAATCTGCTTTGTTGAAATTGAGGCGTTCTGGTAAAGACTCACTCTCTGCATTCGTATACCGAAGCAACACAGGAAAGTGGTCGCTACCATGCAGGTCCTCATCAACCTCCCAAACAAAATCCAAAAACAAAGATGGGTCACAGACAGAAAGATCCAGACAAGATGTGGTGCCATTAGCGGAGTGAAAGTAAGTTGGTGATTTCCCATTCAAGACACACAGATCGAGCTCCGAAAACACTTCCTCTAAAAGCAGACCCCTTGGTGATGTTCTCTCACTTCCCCATAGAGGAGAGTGGCCATTCAGATCCCCCAACAGCAGGAAGGGTCTGGGAAGCTGCTCCAAGAGCGAAATGAGGCCCCGTTTAGTGATGCAGATATTTGGAGATAGATACAAACTACAGACAGTAACTGTTTTGTGAAGAGTAACCCGAGCTGCCACTGCCTGCAGCGGAGTCTGCAGAGCAACTGGGCTGTACAGAACAGAGTTGTGAATGAACAAAGCCACTCCGCCAGAAACGCCATGTTCAACAGATTGTGCAGGTAGGTTTAGAGAGCTGTAGCCAGAAAGTGAAAAAGTTTTGTCAGACTTTAGAAGAGTTTCTTGTAGTGAAACTAGCATGGGCCTAGCCTCACGGCACAACAGCTGCAATTCTTCAAAATTGGAAGACAGTCCCCTAATATTCAATTGCAAGACTGTATCCATTGTGGATGAGGATCTTAATCATCCATGTCTATGTCTTCTTCCTCTTCGTCATATAGAGCATCAAATGTATTTTGTAAATTCAGCTCCGCTTTTTTAGTCTGTCTGGTGGAATTTGATGTTTCTTCTTCCCTGGAGGGGAAGAACTCAATGGTTTTGATGGCGTTGGTGGAAGCTTTCCCCTGCACTCAACCAACGCCACTTTGCCCGACGCCACTGTCGGGGCTCCTCCCTTGGGAAGTGGTCTCGGCTTGGGGGCCGTCTCGGGGCGACCCCCTTGCTGGGCAGCCTGCACAGCTGCAGGTTTAGAGGATGCACTGGAAGTGTATCCTCTGGTGGGTTTATGGCCCCCACCAACGGCCGTTTTCTCTTGCGATGTTCTTGAAGTCAGAATACATTTCAGAGGTTCAAGACCACATGGGTCTGTCTGAACGCCTACTTCTACCTGAGGTACTCTGAGCGATTTTTTGACTACTGTCGAGAAAAGAAGCGGGGTTCCCCTCTGCTCTTGCACCAGCTTTTTTGCTTCGAAGAACAAAATCTTTTTTTCTGTTTTAACTCGCTGGATTTCGCTTTCGATTCGCCAGACAGGGCAGTCTCTTGAAAAGGAAGGGTGGTCACCATCGCAGTTCACGCATTTCGCGGATTCGCATCCACCATCATGAACTGCTTTGCTGCAGGTGGCACACACCTCCTCTCCCGGGCATCTCTCTTTGACATGTTCAAAGCGTTGACATTTGAAGCACCTCAGTGGGGACGGCACATACAGGACTACTTTCACTCTCAGGTACCCCACCTTTATGGACTCTGGAAGAGTCGGTTTAGCAAAGGTGAGGAACAGAGTGTTGGTAGGTTTCCTCTCCGCACCTTTCCGAAAAGTCGCCCTCCTGACCTCGACCACTCCCTGATCAGCCAACTCAGCCTTTATCTCTCCCTCAGATATCCCGAACAATTCTCGGCAACGGATGACGCCTTTCGAGGAGTTGAGACTTTTGTGAGGGGACACCCGGATGGGGTAATTTACAAGGCTTTCGGATCTCAGTAAGTTGTCCGAGTGGACTTTTCGGTCGACCTGCACCAGCAAGGAACCATCCCTCAACCTCTTGACTGATTTCGGCTCTACGCCTGCAAGACCTTTCAGCCCCTTTGCAACAGCAAAAGGACTCAACTTAGTAATGGGTCGCTCGCTATCTGCCGACTGGATAATCAGCCAAGAGGGCCATGCACCTATCCTATTCCGAACTTCAGTGTCGGAATCCGAGTCCGTATCCCTGGAATGGTCGGAACCCAGTTTTCTTCTTTTTCCTGTTTTTATGTTTATTGAGGTCATGAAGGTTTTAAATACCGGCAGAGATAAACGGTCACCCCAGGAGAGCTGCCGTGCTGGGGAAGGGACAATGGATGGCCATAGAATGGCGTCCGTGAGCCTGGTACCGTCCCGCATGAAAACCAGACAGTGCACCTTAGCGACTGAATTGGGATCAGCCACTCAGCCCCTCGCCAGGTAACTGTAACTTGGGCTTCCCCGCTGCTTACGGCAGCGACTCAAGTATCAGAGAAAAAAAGAGTGTGGAACAGAAGGCTTGAAGGGGAGACGAAGAAAGAAAAGATCCGTTAAGAAAGGCAGAAGATAGAATAGGAAAAAGGTGGGTTACTATTTGTCTGGGCCCTCACTCCTAACCTTTCTGACATGGGAAACCCTACCAGGAGCATCAATTCCTACCACGTAATGCTTGGCCAGTCAGCAACTTGGCTGTACAGGCCTAGAAGCGTTCACGACAACTAACCATCTAGTCGACTATCGATGCCCCCGTCAGCAAAGCCTAGAAGATCACTGGACCACGCAAGCCCTCCGACCACGGCAAGGTTGCAACCCCCGGAGGGAACTTTCTGGATGATTCTCTTCTCCTTGCAGAATCAGAAGTAGAATGCATAGAGAATATCCAAGCCACAGTGCAGCTTTTTCGTTCACTCGGCTTCATTGTACACCAAGAGTAATCAGCTCTTAAACCAACCCAGGTTATTCAGTATCTAGGGGTGATTATTGATTCCAGAACAATGACAGTCACTTTGACACCTGAAAGGAAAGACAATCTGAAACACTGCTGTGTCCAGCTACTGAAAGCCAACAAACCAATTATCAGAGAACTAGCCAAGGTTACTGGGAAAATGGTGGCAAGTTTTCCGGCAGTGAAATTTGGGCCCCTACATTATCGTCACTTAGAAGGCAACAAAAAAAGCTGCACTGAGACAAACAAAGGGAAATTTTGATGGATATACCACATTGACCCCACAATCCAAAGAAGAGCCTAAGTGGTGGATAAGTAATGTAGATACTGCTTACAATGACATCACACATCCAGATTTTGACGTTATCGTGACGTCAGATGCCAGTATGACAGGATCGGGATGTGCATGTAAGACACAGAGCTCTCGAGGATTGTGGCTACCAGTTGAAACTCACTTCCACATTAATTACCTTGAACTTAAGGCAGCTTATTTCGCACTGAAGTGCTTCCAGGCAGATCTTGATGGAAAACATTTGCGCCTGCTGATTGATAATTCCACAGCAGTAGCCTGCATTAACAACATGGCACAAGCCACTCTGACAGCTGTAAGGAGATGACAGCCACTATCTGGCAGTGGGCTGTGGACAGAAATGTATGGCTGAGTGCATACCACATCCCAGGGAAAGACAATACAGCTGCGGATGAAGAATCAAGAAAAATTAATGTGGATGCAGAGTGGAAAGTGGACAGTACTGTGTTCACAGATGTGGTCAACAAGTTGCAGATTTCCTTTGAAATTGATTTGTTTGCTTCCAGAATAAACAAACAGCATCACTGTTATGTCTCTTATGGAGCCGACCCAGAGGCATATGCAATTGATGCTTTCTTCTTCAATTGGGGAAAACTACAATGGTATGCTTTTCCTCCTTTCAGCCTGCTGCCCAGTGTTTTACAGAAGATACGGAAGGAGAGAGCGACAGGCCTGCTCATTCTCCCCTTGTGGCCCACACAGGTCTGATGGCCGGTTGTACAGAAAATGCTAACCCAGGAACCAGTCCGTCTACCCTCCACACCTGCCCTGCTGACACTGCCCAGCCACCCGGGTCGCACTCACCGCCTGCTGCCAAAGCTACAACTTCTGGCATGCAGTGTATCAGGAGCACGTTTGAACAGGAAGGATTCTCCCCTGATGCAGTAGATCTTCTCATGAACTCCTGGAGGCCCACCACCAAAAAGTCGTACAATACATACATTAGTAGGTGGATAGAATACGCCTCAAAAAACGGCATGGCAGTGAGATCACCCACACCGCCATAGGTTGCAAATTTTTTAGCTTCCATGTTTTCAGCTGGGGCAAGCTATAGTGCTGTAAATTCTGCAAGACGTGCATTATCAGTTTTTTTTTCTGCCATCAGTGAAAGGAGTATCTGTAGGTAATTTACCAGAAATTTGCAGACTTGTCAAAGGGGTTTTTAAGGAAAGACCTGCACTGCCAAGGTACAGACACACCTGGGATGTTAGGCTAGTGTTGGAATACATGTGCTCAGTTCCAGATGTAATACTTTGGATTTGAAACAACTGACATTGAAAACAGTAACTCTAATGGCACTTCTTACTGGGCAAAGAGGCCATGCTCTTCATCTACTGAAAACTACAGATGTGCATGTCAGTGAAAGAAGTGTATTTTACAGTTTTCTAGTAGACACAAAAACACTAAGCCAGGCAGTCACACAGAACCAGCAGAAATTCTAGCCTATTCGCAAAACATCGAATTATGCTTAGTGACGCATATACAACTGTATCTGAAGACAACTGAAGCGCCCAGGAAAGGGCCAGAACTCTTTATTGCCATCCATAGACCACACGCTCCCATTTTCAGAAACACATTTTCTCAGTGGGTCAAACAAGTGCTGGCTGCGGCAGGAGTGGACACAGAGACATATGGTGCACACACAACGCGTGCTGCGAGTTGTTCGGCTGCTGCAAGTGAAGGAGTGAGCCTTGCCACCATCCTCAAAGCAGCGGGATGGTCGGCAGAAAATGCCTTCACCAAGTTTTTTAAGAAAGCGGCACTGTCTAAACCTAATTTTGGACAGGCAGTATTGGACAAGTTTATTAAGAAGTCGTGACTTCTGTACAGTATGTACTTGGCAAATTTCAGACTTCCTGGGGAATGTGTTTACAAATATTCTGCATTTAATTGCATGTGAATGCAGGCCAGTAGGCACTGCAGTTAGAATATGTTTCAAGTTTGTGTTCAACATGTTATGTTTGGTGATATTCACCTTACTGAATCAGATTAAATTGATGTACATGAATTGATGACTGCAACTGGTGTTTGCAATTATGTGAAATGCTGCGTAGTCACTAGATGCTCTAAAATCTCACGTGACTCCGTATGACTAAAGAGAGGCGATAGATAATTGAAAAATTAAACTAGACTTAGGTAGAAATGTGACGTTTAATTTGAATTATTTAGAGCCTATCGTAAGGAGGGAGGAGTTACGTGCCCTCCCTTATGTATGGCTCTGAATGTTCAAGGTCACCACTATGGTAAGTCTAGTGAACAGTTTGTTCACCCTCCCAAAGTATCTAGCGACTACTCGCAGCTCTAAACACTGACTATTCTTGGCTGGCGCGCGCGCTGATACTCTCACGTAACCCTCCTTCCTTCCGATAGGCTCTAAGTAATTCAAATTAAACGTCACCTTTCTACGTAAGTCTAGTTTAATTTTTCAATTAAATACGTAACAGCAAGGGTTGGACAGAACATCCTATTGCGCATCTCACACACTTTTAAATAATGGGTTGAATATCTTTTAGAGGAGACTAATCTCATAAAAAAAAGAAAAAGGGAAAAGAAAAAAGAAAAAAAGAAAAAGGAAAATGATGGAAAAAATTGCTTACAGCAGTAATGAACCTCTCACACACACACACGCACGCACGCACGCACGTACTCACGCACGCACGTACTCACGCACGCACGCACACACACACACACACACACACACACACACACACACACACACACACACACAAAATCCTGAATAGAATATGGCATAGACTGGCCCGAAAAATAGTAAACAGAAGGCGATAGCCTGGTTGGCCAGGTCTGGAAGAACTACCGCATTTTCTGTCAACCCCCATTGTGACCCGCATCTCTCCTTCTTCCATCAGCCACACGGGAGGTAACTCTGAGGGCACACCGAGCTCTGTCTCTATCAACACGGCTATTGTTCTCTCCCCTGATGACCCAGACCAGTGCAGCTCCAGACGGTCACACCTAAAAACGTGCCAATAGAGGACGCTGATCGTCAGGAGGTGGCCAGGGGAACAGTCACAGTTCGCCGTGTGACCTCACAGGGTGTTGATGGCGTATAAGGGTTGGGCGATGGGTGCGCATCGACGTTCGGATGCCATCGTAGGTTCTGTAGCACACCTTGTACATAGGTAAAAGAAACATGAACGGTGATGTCTACACATGCAGCTGGAACACTATGATGATACACGTATGTTATGCTTGTCATAGAAATACTAACAATAACAAAAGTGAGAGAGACTTGGACACTTTGATGTTTTATTGTTATCACCAAAGAGGTCTTTTGACGAGGGGGGGGGGGGAGGGGTTGGGGGGGGGGGTACAGAACAATAACATTTCCCTCTTCCTTTCCTGCAAACAAATAGTACACATTCATTCTTAATGTGTATCAAATCAAAGGTTAACAAAAACAAATAAATTCGTAACATTTCCTTATGTCCTCACGCACAAGAGTAATGCAATAAGGTTAAAAAAAAATCTGAAGACTGGCTCGACCATCCACTCAATCAAATGATGATATTGTATCTTACTGATCTCTTCCACATGCGATAAATGATAACATTCATTCATATTATCTCTAACAATGCATTATCTTAAATTTCACCATCCTCCATCTGTCTAATTTTCAATGCTTCCTCGATGAATTTTGCAACTGATTTAATTAGAGGTTCATCATCTGATGATAACACGACAGCGACATTTTGTCTTTTCGCTATATCTAACTGGAAAATTGAACAATTTGTCTGCACTTCATTATAAGCAGTACAGTGGAACAGAAAGTGTTCGTCATCAATAATATGTCTACATGCAGGACAAGGAGATTCTGAGGATGTTTCAGATTCAAACCATCTTTTGTTTGCATTAAAACCTAAAGTTCTCAACCTAAATCTTGCGTAATTTATTCTGTGCCATTTATCTGTTATGACATTGAGAAACGTTTCAGAATCAAACACATTTTTAAATGAGAAAAACCAGCGGTATTTTCCTTTACTTTCCATATTTTAGTGCCAATTCTGTTTGAAAGAACAAATAAGCCTGTCTTTAAATTCCGCAATGAACTGTTGGTCATTTCCTACTTCCTGGGTCATCCACACTATTCCAAAACCCTGTTCTGAAAGGACTTTTTTTTACTTCATGAGCCTAGTTTTCTTTACCTTTTTCCATTTCTAAAAGCATCATATCATAGGCTTGCCTGCTCAAACGGGACTGGAATAGCTTCAAGATCTTCAACCAGTACTTAATACATTTTACAAATGTACTTACATACAAAGGATATCTGCCCATCTCTCCATATAAAACGGTGTTGGATGAATGAATAGGCACTTGAAGGAAACGCTTCATAGCATACGTATGCACTTTTTCCATCTGCGAATTTTTATGTAAGCCCCAAATTTCAGCTGCATATGTTAGAAGAGGTTTTATCTGCGTATCAAACATTTTCCAAAATATATCACAGTCCGTACAATTCAGTTTTCTGAGGGGTTTCAGAATTTCAATAGTACCTTTTTTCCCTTTTCTTAGAGATTCTTCCCATGCGTAATGTAAAGTTAAATTTGTTGAAAATACCATTGCAAGATATTTATATGAATTAACTACTTGAACATCTGCATTTCCATAGACCATTTTTCATGCACTGATAGGTGGCCACCCATTCTAAAGACCACTATGTTCGTCTTATCCAAGTTCACTGTTAAATATAGGCGATCTGCTTCTTCTTTCAATACATTTAGTTGGTTTTGCAAACCTACAACTGTTCCGGACAGAAGGACAATATCGTCAGCATACAGTAATAAAACTAATTCCACTGCTCTGGATACCATGTCTTCCTTTGCGGGACAATTCCACAGCCACTTCGTTTATAAAAGAAAGAAAACAACTGTGGACTCAACAAGAGAGAGAGAGAGAGAGAGAGAGAGAGAGAGAGAGAGAGAGAGACAGACAGACAGACAGACAGACAGACAGACAGACAGACAGACAGGCAGGCAGGCAGAGAGACAGACAGACAGACGGGGGGGGGGGGGGGGGGGGGGGGGCGGGGGGGACACGGGGGGAGAAGAGAGAGACAGAGAGAGAATACGAATACAAATATTCTTTATTGAGGGTAACACGGAAAAGCCTAAAGCTTGTTTACATCATTCCCTCAATGAAAACAGATCAATCGCTATACAAAAGAACGGAAAATAAGACAGTATTTACAACAGACAATACAATTGCAAAAGGAAAAGTCAATGAGACGATGGATACATTTTAATCTACGCACAAAGCGTAGCAAAAAAAAAAAAAGGTTTCACCTATTAATGCAGACGTGCGTGTGCGCATCCTCACGTCTACACACATGCGCATGATGATAATTTCTTACGTAAGCATTTTCAAATGGAAGTAAAGACAACGTGCATCCATTTTTTTTTTTTTGGTCTGTTTTTTTTGTTTGTGTGTGTGTGTGTGTGTGTTCCCCATCCTTCATCACCTTTACCCTGTATTCTTGACCACACCAACTGTTTTAATCTGCAGCAGATTATGTTTTTGTTTTTGCCTCTGTGACATTTACCTGACACAGTGGTGTTTTGTTGTTCTTATTTGATTGTGAAAAATATGTTCAAGGGCCCCGAAGAACGCCAACGCTTATCAAGTGGATTTATTTATTTTTGTTCAATACATCATTCTCGTTTTTTTTGTTTTTTTTCTGTCTGTGAGGGTATATTATGTCCACAGACCTGTGTTTCTTATTCTTTTGTTTTAAATCTTTCAGATTTTTGTGTGTGCTATTTTGTTCCTTCGGGACTGGGAATTGTTTTTTCTTACCTCATGTAATCATCAGCTATCAATTGGTTGGACAAATGGTTCTTATTTTGTTTAATGTATGCAAGTACATTTTGATGTTGGACCTAGCAGAACGATATTTTTTTTTCCTTCTGTGTAAATAATGGATAGTAACATATTTATGTTATCGGTTAACTGCCAAGGCCTGAATGGACCTCAGAAAAGACGAGATGTCTTTCATTATTTGAGAAACAAAAACTGTTCTATTTCTTACAAGACACGCATTTTTTGAGAAAAAATGGAGAAACATGTTTTAGCGGAATGGGGTTATCAAGGATATTTTTCAAGTAATACATCAAATGCAAGAGGTGTTGCGATAATGTTTGATAATAATTTTGAGTTTAAAGTGAAAAGGGTTGTTAAAGATGATTTGGGGAATTATATCATGGTTATTATTCAAATACAAAACGTCACCTTCCTTTTTGTTAACGTATACAGGCCAAAGAAAGATGACCCTGAGTTTTATAACAATATTAAACTGAAGATAATGGAACTTAATGTACAAAATATTATAATGGGTGGAGATTTCAATTTAGTACTTGACCCAGTGAGGGATTACCATAATTATAAACACATAAATAATCCTAAATCAAAGGACACAGTTGAAAATATGATGGAAGACCTCGATTTAAATGATATTTGGCGAGAATTAAACCAAGAATGTCTTCGTTTTACCTGGAGAAGAACCAGCCCTTTTCAGCAAGCAAGGTTAGACTTCTTTCTAATCTCGGATTCAGTGGTTTTGTTTGTAGATGATGCAGATATTGACTGTGGATATAGAACAGATCACTCTGCTATCCTACTAAAACTAAAATTTAAAGAAAATGTGAAACATAACACTTTTTGGAAGTTCAATACATCTCTTTTGAAGGGTAAACTATATCTAGATGAAATAAATGCTGAAATAAAGAATGTTTAAGAAGAATACTCGATAAACACAAACAATAATGAAATATCTGATGAAGAGATTCAATTTTCCATCTCTGATGACATGTTCTTAGATTTCCTTCTGATGAAGATACAATCAAAAACTATCTCATATGCTACGATGAAAAAAAAAAGAAAACAACGGAAGGAGAAAAAACGGTTGGAACAAGATATTCGTAGTATAGATAAAATTGAAAGTAAGAGTGAACAAGACGTTAGGGCTATGGAAGTCAAAAAAGAACAATTAAAAGAGATATGGGAAAAAAAGAAATAAAAAGAGTACTATTGAGATCGAGGGCCAGATGGATAGCTGACGGAGAGAAAGTAAGTAGCTATTTTTGCAATTTAGAAAAACGTCATTATGTTAGTAAAAATATGCCAAGACTCATAGACCAGCAAGACAATATTTTAGTGAAGCAGAAAGGCATTATCCAAGAGGTACAGAGATTTCATAAGTCTTTATATGCCGAAAGTGGTGTACAAAATTGTGAAATTAAAGATTTAGTCAATAATGTTCCATGCTTGGATGATACCGAGGCAAGTGAATTGGAGGGTGAAATTACAATAGAAGAAGCTGCTTGTGCCCTGAAACATAATAAAAGTCCAGGCACAGATGTTCTAGTGCAGAGTTCTTTAAAGTTTTTTTGAAAAAGATAGGAATATTTGTTGTTAGAACCCTAAATGCAAGTTTCACGAAGGGGGAACTATCTTGTGCACAGAGGGAAGGTATCATTACGTGCATTCCTAAAGGTTACAGGCCAAGACAATACATAAAGAATTGGAGACCTATCTCACTTTTAAATGTCATTTATAAAATTGGATCTTCTTGCATTGCTAATCGTTTGAAAAATGTACTACCACATGTTATTAATGAAGACCAAACAGGATTTATTAGAAATAGATACATATGTGATAATTTGAGATTAATCTATGACACAATAGCCTACTTAGATATGCACAATTTACCAGGATTATTACTGAACATAGATTTTGAAAAACCTTTTGACTCAATTAATTGAGAATTTATGTTTAACGTATTAAAAGCTTTTGGATTTCAAGAAGATATATGCAGATGGATAAATGTGTTTTATAACAATATAAAATCTTGTGTTATTGTAAATGGTCAGGTATCAGATTGGCTGGAAGTTAAAAGAGGATGCAGACAAGGAGACCCCATATTCCCCTATGTGTTTGTACTTTGTGTCGAGGTGCTAGCTATAATGGTAAGAGAAAATCCAGATATTCACAGGATCAGAATGAATAACATTGAATACAAATTGTCTCAATACCCTGATGACACTGAATTCCTGCTTGCAGCTGATAGAAAGTCTTTTGAAACATGTATCGATGTTCTTGCTCGGTTTGGGTGTGTCAGGCCTCCATATGAACAAAGGCAAAACTAGCGCTATTTGATTGGGAAGCAGAAAAACTAGTGAAATCCGTTACATGGACCATTTGGAAATGGACTGGAATCCATCAAAATTTAAAATACTTGGAATGTGGTTTACGAACGATCTTAGAGAATGTATTAACATAAATTATTCGGAAAGATTGACAGGTATGAGGCATTTATTCAAAGTATGGGTAAAACGTCAGATAACTCCTCTTGTCAGAGTTGCCATACTAAAATCAATTATTCTTTCAAAATTGACTCATTTGTGGTTACTTTTACCGAATCCATCTGATATATGTTTTCAGACATGTCAACGCATCTGTTACAAATTCGTTGGAATAACAAGACAGATAAGATTAGCCGCAAAATTTCACACAAAAGTATATAAAATGGTGGCATTGGTATTCCTGACTTAAGACATTTGTTTTATCTTTAAAGCTGTCTTGGATTAGGAAAGCGGAAAAATCAACTCATAAATGGAAACATATTTTGTTGAAAAACTTTCCAAAATGGCCTCTGATTAATAAATTTGATCCTGAGTTTGTCTCCAGTTTTGCAAAATACAATCACTTTTGGAAGGATGTCTTTGAGGCAATGAATGTTTTCTATTATAAATGTACACCTAAGAATTCCGCTGAACTTCTTGCCAAGCCGATTTTTTACAATAAGCGAACTCAAGTAGGGAAGAAATTTATTGTTTCCAGAGAGCTTACAAACAAAGGTATCTACAATCTTGCACAGTTTTTTGATGATAATGGGAAGATTTTGTCGCATATGCGGTTCAAAGAAAAATATAATATGAACATTGACTTCGTTACTTTTGCTGGTTATACATCGGCAATAAACGATTGCGTAAAAAAGTATAATACTACGATCAAGGATAATAAACATCACTAAACGAATCACTTTGTTTTAGGAACATATTTGCAATTAACAAAGGTTCAAAAATGTACTATGATATACTGGTAGAAAATAATCTGAGAACAAAATGCTGTTACAAAATGGAACTTAAAGCTCTCAACAGTCCATGACTGGAAATCGTGCTTCCATTATATACATAAAATAAATCACGTAAAGCTTAAATGGTTTCAGTTGATGATTGTACATCCATGCCTAGATACGAGCATTATCCTAAGGGAAACTGGAAGAGTTGATCACGATACTTGTAATTTCTGTGGAATGCACAAGGATAGTATTGATCACATTTTTTTGGAAATGTGACATCGTACAGGATTTTTGGAACAATCTCATTCATTTAATGAAAGAAAGGTGTATAAATGCAAGAAATGTACGATTAACAGAATCATTTGTGTTGCTCGGTTATGACAGTAACATTTTTACAGAAGCATCTTTTCTTTCTTAATATTGTTTGCAAAATACTATTTGTACATTTGTAAACTAGTGAAACAAAATCCACAGATATCTGTCTTCCTGAAAAATTTAAATTCAGATATAAAATCGAAGAATATAATGCCTGTTTACAATTAAACCAGGCAAATTTCTCTAACAAATGGATAACTTACACACCATTATTATCTGACGACTAATCAATCAATAATATACTTTACAAAATACAGTCATACGCATAATAAACAAGTATATCGGATTGTGTCAATTCATTTGATTCGCCTGACAATCATTATCCTTTGTCCATCTGTTCTCTGTATGATCAGCATATACTTAATTTCAGGTGGTCTTTTTTTTTCCTTCTGAAAAATGGCCACTTTTGTTCCCGCATGTAATCACATATCTAATATTTGTGAGTTACACTACATATGGTTGATATAGGTCTTGTTTGTTACACTACACATGGTTGATATAGGTCTTGTTTGTTACACTACATATGGTTGATATAGGTCTTGTTTGTTACACTACATATGGTTGATATAGGTCTTGTTTGTTACACTACACATGGTTGATATAGGTCTTGTGTGTTACACTACATATGGTTGATATAGGTCTTGTTTGTTACACTACATATGGTTGATATAGGTCTTGATTGTTAAACTACACATGGTTGATATAGGTCTTGTTTGTTACACTACACATGGTTGATATAGGTCTTGTTTGTTACACTACACATGGTTGATATAGGTCTTGTTTGTTACACTACACATGGTTGATATAGGTCTTGTTTGTTACACTACATATGGTTGATATAGGTCTTGTTTGTTACACTACACATGGTTGATATAGGTCTTGTTTGTTACACTACACATGGTTGATATAGGTCTTGTGAGTTACACTACATATGGTTGATATAGGTCTTGTTTGTTACACTACATATGGTTGATATAGGTCTTGTTTGTTACACTACACATGGTTGATATAGGTCTTGTGTGTTACACTACATATGGTTGATATAGGTCTTGTTTGCCCATGTACTCTCCTCCGTGTTTTACAACTTGTTTGTCCAACATCCAAAACTTGATTTAAACATGTTACTGAAAGCATTTTAGGTCACGCACAACCCCAATCCAATCTCTCTCTCTCTCTCTCTCTCTCTCTCTCTCTCTCTCTCTCTCTCTTCTCTCCCCCTCTCTCTCTCTCTCTCTCTCTCTCTCTTACTTCTTTCTAGCTTTATGTTAGATTCACTTATTATGATTATGACTTCTTTTGAGTATTTGTTATTGTCATTTTGTTTAAAGCAGTTTAAAAAGTTTTAAAAAAAGAAAAAAAAAGGACAACGTGCATCCAAAAATCAAGCTTATTTGTCAACAACGGACAAGATCCCATCTCCTCTGTCTCCCTCCGTTTTCAACCGCTCTCCCTCCCTCCCTCACACACAACACACACACACACACACACACACACACACACACACACACACACACATACACCTACACAAAGCACACACACGCACGCACGCACGCGCACACACACACACACACACACACACACACACACACACACACACACACACACACACACACTCATAACATCCATGTTTCTTTCCCCCTCCGATCACACACACACACACACACACACCACACACACACACACACACACATTCATACGCATCTCTATTGGGCCTCAAATGGCATTCTGACAGTAGAAGTTCATAGCATTCCGCTAAAACACGGATGTCCTCATTGGGGGGAGGAGAGGGGGCTTTTCCCTCACCTCAAGACTAAAAAAGTCCTACACTGTGAGCACAGGGGGATGGTTTGTTCTCTGGGGTGTCCTTCACAAGGGCTAAGAGCTTATTGTGCGGCACTTGATCGCATGATGCTCCTGTCATAGGAGATAACCGTGCTACCTGTGGTCCCACCCCATCCTGCCTGGGACTGCTTATTCCATCAGGCAAGCCCGACTTCAATCGCAGCTATCCCTCATATCAGGGGGTATCACCCTATCCGCCACCCGGGCACCCGTCTGGTTGGGGATGAACGCCCCTGCTCCAGGCACTGGATCTCACTCAGACCCCAGAACACATCCTCCAACACTGTCCAGGCCATGATGTTCTACGGCTCAAACCTGGCCAGAGGGTGCAGAACTGCAGATGCAGCTTTGGGGCAGCCGTCAAGACCTCGAGAAGACTGTGGGTTACATCATGGCGGCAAAACTGAAGATCTGATGAAAAAAAATCGACCACAGAACAAGAAGAAGAGAGGAACTGTTTATCCACGACACGTTCAGTCTGTAGTGTAGGTCTGTCTGCGGGGATCAGCTGCACAGTATTATCGTCCGACGAACCGAGTAGTTGGAAGAAGAGATGATGTTTTCACAAGGGGAATGTTGCCGTGACATAAACCAGTCCGCACCTCAGTGGGCAACCGTACATCTCTCTCTCTCTCCCCTCTCTCACACACACACACACACACGCAAACACAAATAAGCACACACACACACACACACACACACACACACACACACACACACACACACACATAAATGCACACACACACACACACACACACACACACACACACACACACACACATAAATGCACACACACGCGCGCGCGCGCGCACGCGCGCGCAGTAGTAGCGTCATACCATTTTCATCCTTATCGTCTTCAGAAAGGCACACTGGCACAAAAGCACGTCTTCTGATAAAAGAATTGAAACCCATGTGTAACCCGCCGATTTGTAAGCAGCGCCAATTTGTAGAGCGCTTACAAATCGGCGGGCTAGGCCCCCGCCGATTTGTAAGCGCTGCTTAGAAGTCGGCGGGTGCTTTACAAATCGGCGGGTTAAGCCCCTGCCGTTTACAAAACGGCAGGCGCTTTATATCCTGTTTCTTTGGATTAGCAATTTTGATGACTTTCTATTTCATCAAAACGGCGGACTGAAATGTGGTGTGTGTGTGTGTGTGTGTGTGTGTGTGTGTGTGTGTGTGTGTGTGTGTGTGTGTGTGTTCATGTGTGTGTGTGTGTTTGAGTATATGTGTATGTATATCAGTTTGTGTATGTAAGCCTGTGCATATGTGTGTGTTGGGGGGGGGGGGGGGGGAGTAAACAGTCTATTTCTTTTGCCCTGACTCACCCACACAATCAAATTTTGAAGTCGAAAGCAGAGGACATTGTTGACATGTTTTTATTCATATTTGTTCATTTCTGTAAACGTTACATGAACGATAAAGTGAACTAGAATTGTTTGTTTTTAAACGCAATTTTAAGCACATTTTACAGTCGATAATATAAACACAAATTTCCACACTCAAATGAAAACGAAATCGTAACTTGAGTGAAGAGAATAGTGCAAGAGAATAGGGAAAAGTTAAACTAGTGTGCTGTTTTCATACTTTCACCAGAATATTTCACTAAAAGAATAGATATGATTGCCAGACACAATCAATAAAAAGACAATGCAGGAAAATTATTCGTGGATGCTGAAAATGTTATTTGTAAAACAAACAAACAAACAAACAAAAAACAATAACAACAGCCGTTTGCATGTTTAATTAAAATTTGGCGTCATATACTGTACCATGTCAGACCATAGCATTCACGGCAGTTAGTCAGCTCTGTCAGGCCGAAGATTTTGTGTGGCTAATGCAGTAATAAGACAGTCACGTGACGCCCACCCTACTTCCGCCGAAGGAAGAAGCCGGTGTAAACTTCCTGTACCTCATTCTCTCTCGGCCTGCCGTCCAAGCAAGATAAGTCTTGTGCTCTGTCTCGCCTTTCTTTGCCGTTGTGTTAAGATAGCCTTGTGTTTGCTCCTTGCTTGTTTTGTTGTGGCTTGCGCGCTGAACCCTTGTACCCTTGCCGGTGAGGCTTTGGTTTGGCGTGCTTTATTGATTTTACTGATTTTATCATACACGCTTCTCGCGTTTGTGCCTTGTTCTCGACATTCGCGACTTGCCACGCTTCTCGCGTTCGTGACTTGTTCTCGACATTCGCGACTTGCCACGCTTCTCGCGTTCGTGCCTTGTTCGCGACTTGCCTTCCGTGCATCTCGCATTCGGAATTCCGAGCTACACGCCGATTTCCATCTCCTCGCTTTACTTAGCCTTACGGCCTTTGTCTATTCGACGACCTTCCTCGTCGTTCACTCGCTTTCCATTACTTGCGCCGGTCGTTCCGCCATTTTGTGTCGGTCGTTCCGCCATTTTGTGTCGACCGGCCATACCGGCACACATACGATCGCACTGTCTTACTCGAACAGCGCGACTTCTGTGCATTTCCAGCACTATCAGTGCCCCTTCCGAGGTTGGTCGAGCTCTTCCTATCCCTCGATCCACCTCTTTGTCTCCCCTTTGCGATCGTGTTTTCCGTGTTTGTCTCGCCACCAGTGCCCAACATGGTGAAGGATACTAACGGGTCGAGCCGCTCCTTTGTTCGCGAGTCGCGCTCTGCCCCGGAGGACCCGAGTATCGATTCCAGGGGACAAACCGCTCACACCTCTGAGCCTACGGTCAGTGTGGAGGAGGGTTCCGCGCAGGGGACGCGTGACCAGCTTTGCTATTCCTCCTCTTCACGATCGGCGGACACACGATCGTTGCGATCGAAGTCGAGCAGGCATTTGGCCGAATCGAACTTGCAATCGGCCGTCATTGCCGACTGTTTTTCGTTCTATTCTGACTCTAAATCGAAATCCAAGGGCAAGGCCCCCATGAAAGGACCTGCCCGTTCAAAATCTTCTCGTTCTCCAAAATCTTCCCGTTCTTCGGCCAAATCGCCTGCTCAGTTTCCATCGCACAAGGAGACTCTCTATCATGCTGCGTCCGGCGATCGTTGGCCCCTGGGGACCATTGCCGAGACACGGACCAGCACGGCTGACGACTCGCGGCCGGAATCACCGCTCGTCACCCGATCAGATGAGACTCGTGACGCTAGCTACCCCCCCACTAACGCCACACAGTCGAATCACGCTCTCCCCAACCGTGTCCGGGGTCAGCCACTACTCGGACACGAGGAGCGTCATCACTCCGGTGGAGGGGCTGTGGGCAGTCTTTGGTGTGACTTCCCCACTGACCACAACCCCGGGTCAGGGACGCAGGCATCGACCAGGTCGGATCTGCGCCCTCACCCCCAACGGTCGAACCACCCCGATCGACCGTTGAACTTTCCCCTAGGGGTACAGGATGTTGGGGAGCGGACTTCTTTCGCTCCCCGGTTGGGCATCATCCGCGGTCCCGTTCCTCCGGGGGGAGGATCGACCAGCGGGACCAAGGGTAACCTCCCTTCGTCCTCTGAGGTGGACCCATCGCCGCAGCCATCCCAGTCCGCTCCCACACGGCCAGGAGGCTCGGCTACCGCACCACCCACCGGCCACCTTGCCATGCAGGGGGCCGGCACGGACCGCACCCGGGAGATGCAGGAGGCAGTGCTCTCCCTGGGGCGGGTACGAGACAGCTCGCCTTCTCGCTACCCTCCCCTTGGTGCCCAAGGTTACCCGGGTCCCCGGGGAGACTCTGCCCCAGGGCCACCACAGCCCGTCGTACTCTCCGGGGACCGGTGGCTCTATTCCCCCGAGAGGAATCAGTGGCTTAGGGCTGACACTCTTCCCGACTCCTCCTCCGGTCGCATGTGGCATCCTGCCTCCCGGAGCTGGATCGACCTGGGGCCCCCTTCCTCTCGGGCGCTGTCCGATCGGCGATCCCCCAGTCTGCCCGCCGAGTATGGAGCCACCAGGGACCCGTCCTCCTTTTCCCCCATTACCCCTCAAGGACTGGACTCCCACGCACCCCTGCCCTGGCCCTCCGAAGGTGGATCTGATCATCCCCTTCTGGATTACTCTGACCCTCAACTCGAGGACGGGGTCGAGGACTCCCTCCCCCAGTCTGGTGACCTCTCCATCCTGGAGAGCTGGCGTCCAGATCTTGTTGTGAGGGAATCCCCTCCCTCTGACAACATCTTCTCCTTTAGCCGTTTCACTGGGGAGCCCCCTGCCCAGCGATCACGGCCAAGGATAGTCGCCCCCCAGACCCTCCCTCCCTTGTGGGACAGACCGGCTTCTTTCGCCAGGGGTGCACATGCCATTCCCCCACCGGGGATTGACTTCTTGTCAGCCCCTAACGCGGCTCCAGTAGGAGCTTTCCTCAAAGACCCGCGTCATGGCCCCCATGTCTTTTCCCTCTTCTCTGCCAATCCGGCCACCAGGGACATTGCCATTTCCTCTGCCGACCTCAGGCTCACGCCCAACCTCGCCCCCCCCACATCCACCCCTGTTCTCATCAAGAACTTGATGGAGTGGGATAGAATTGCCAGGACTGGCATTCTCCACACCACCGTGGGACATGCATTCATGGACATGTACCTGCAGTGAGCGGAGGAGCTCTGGGCAAAGGAGGGCATCACTGCCTCGGTGGCTTCGGACCACGATGACTCTGAGGCAGATCCTAGCCTTTTCGGCGACCCCCTCATGCGTTTCCTGGTCAACAAGATTTCGCATCACCTTTGGGCTGCGGCGGACAGCACGGCCAGGTGTCACTTTAACTGCCTGTTAGCAGTGAGAGATGCTGTGCTATCTCAGGCCAATCTCTCCCCGGCGCTCAAGGCGGCCTTACGGTGCATCCCGGGTCAGGAACAGTCGCTCTTCGGTGACTATTCCACTGCTGTCATCACTCATGCAGTCGACGAACGCAAACAGGCGGCGTCTTTTGCGGCCAAGCCCCCTCCCCAGCATCGTCCTCACCAGCATCGCCCTCCTGGACCCTACTCCCGTCCGGCCCCCAGACCCCAGCCCTACCCCAAACAGGCCCCCCCTCGCACCTCAAGGCCCGCCAGACGACCTTCTTCCGCCGTTGCTAGGTCAAAACCGAAAAACCCCCATCAGAATTTTCGGTTCGGCCAACAGGCCCGGCCTCGGAGGTGACTAGTAGACTCACCTTCGGAGGAGCGAGAACTGGCAGACTTCTTTCCCCTCCCCGGCCCCGCGGCCCCTTTGGCAGGCAGCCTGTCCCAACGTGCCCACCAGTGGCGGCGTATGGGACTCAACCCTTGGATAGTGTCAGTGTTACAAGAGGGGTTCCATCTGCCCTGGGCACACGATCGCCCCCCTCTGCTATCCTCTCCTCCTCCTTCCCCCGGCGATCCCCCCCTGGCCCAGGCGGAGGCTCTTTGCCTGGAAGTCGAGGACCTTCTTCGGAAAGACGCCATCACCCATATACCCCACCCAAACCCCGGGTTTTACTCCCACCTTTTTGTGGTCCCCAAGTCCTCGGGGGGCTGGAGGCCCATCCTCGACCTTTCTCCACTCAACAAATTCCTCAGAACAACCAAATTCAAGATGGAGACCCCGGCCCAGATCAGAGATTCCATCCACCATCTGGACTGGGCCACTTCTATAGATCTGAAGGACGCGTATTTTCAGATCCTCATTCATCCTTCCCACAGACGATACCTTCGGTTCGTCTGGTGGGGACGGGTATATCAGTTCAAGGCGCTCCCCTTCGGACTCTCCCTGGCTCCCTTCCCTTTCACGAAGGTAGTCGAGGAGATGGCCGCCCTTGCCAGACAGGAGGACATTCGCCTCTTGGTTTACCTCGACGACTGGCTCGTCCTGGCTCCCACTCAGGCCCTGTGTCAAGCCCACACATCCAAACTTCTGCGCCTTTGCTCCTCACTAGGGTTCGTCACCAACCCCGAAAAATGCGAGCTCTGCTCCATCAGTCTCTCCCTCCGGGCAGAGGCCCTCCTCCGCTGGTGTCACACGCAAGGAATCACCCTTCGTGCGAGACACATAGCAGGGACGCACAACATCCTGGCAGACTCTCTCAGCCGCTCCGGGTCCGTCCTCCACACCGAATGGACCCTCAGCAGGCACACGCTAACCTCGGTGTGGGAACATTGGTTCACACCCATGATCGACCTGTTCGCCACCTGATTCAATCATCGTCTGCCAGTGTATGTGTCTCCCGTCCCGGACCCTCAGGCGTACGCGATCGATGCCCTATCCCTTCCCTGGTCCGGCCTCATAGCTTACGCCTTTCCTCCCTTCCCGATCCTTCACAAGGTGATCAGGAAGGCGAGACTCGAGGGACCCAGGTTCATTCTCATAGCCCCATGGTGGCCCACTCAGTCCTGGTTTCTGGACCTCAAGTCCCTCACTCACGTTCCCCCTCTCCAGTTGGATGCCCGGTGGGACATGCTCAGGCAACCCCGCTCGGGTCGCCCCCACTCCAATCCCCAGGCGCTTCGCCTCCATGCCTGGCTTCTGTGCCAGCCGGAGTGCGAGCATCTAACCCCACCTCCCAGGCGGACAGGTCCCAGTCCGTCCTTAACATTCTCTCCGACGCCGGGGCCTCTCAGGACCTCCGAGACCTAGCAATGGCCTCTCGCAGAGCTGGCACTGAGTCCCTTTACGATTACAGGTGGAGGAAATGGGTCTCATGGTGCAAAGACAACTCTGTCCCACACAATCGCCCCTCAAATATCCAGATAGGAAATTTTCTGTCCCACCTAAAACTATCAGCTAGCTCCATACGGGGCTACAGGTCGGCCATCTGCACGACCATCCGCCAACTGGGCGGACCGTCCTTTGAGAATGACTTCCTTCTCAGAGAGATCTCTAGAGGAGTGGCCCTTCGTGAGGCCCGATCCCCAAGGCGCGTTCCCCTTTGGGATCTTTTCACTGTACTCGATGCCCTCAGGAAACCTCCTTTCGAGCCTATCTCCTCCCTCCCCTTCGACCTTCTTTCTATGAAGACCACCTTTCTCCTCGCTTTGGCCTCGGCCAGAAGGCAGAGCGAGATCCACGCTCTCAGCGGGGACCCCAGAGACATTGCCTTCCACACGGACGGCTCTGTCTCCCTTAAGTTCCTTCCCGAATTCCTGGCTAAAAACCAGGAACCCGGTAGCCCCTCCCCCTACCTCGTCATCCGCCCATTGGCGGATATCCTAGGTGGAGAGAGCGGTGGTGACAGGACTCTGTGTCCTTCCAGGTGTCTAAGACACTACTGGGAACGTTCACACCCCAGGCGCGCTTCTCAGAGACGTCTCTTTATTTCCATCAACCCCAAGAATAAGAAAGACATCTCAGCTGGCACTATCTCTAGGTGGCTGTCCAAGACGGTCAAATCGGCCTATGCCCAGACGTCCAAGGTCCTCCCCGTCTTGTCCCCCGGGCCCATGAGGTCAGAGCACTGGCCGCTTCTGCAGCTTTCCAGCACTCTGTCCCCCTGCGCCATCTCCTGGAAGCAGCCTACTGGCGTTCGGAGAATCCCTTTATAAACTTTTATTTAAGGGACATCCGCATGACCAGGGCTGACGGTTCTGAAGGGATATCCTTTGTGGCGGCTAATGCAGCCATATCGGTTAACCCCAAGAACCACTAGGGCACTCGCCCTCCTCCTTTTACGATAAATTCTGCTATGGTCTGACATGGTACAGTATATGACGCCAAAATGGGGAGTTTGTATTATACTCCCTGTTTGGCTAGTATACTTACCATGTCAGACTCTAATGCCCGCCCTACCTTCCCCACTAACGCCAAGGTCCTTGGGGTTACCTGGCGTGCAGGCCTCGACGAATGAGGTACAGGAAGTTTACACCGGCTTCTTC
>CM065748.1:6710629-6753129 GCA_033310375.1 Conus canariensis | reverse complement strand
ACATAGTAGCAGTTTTCAGAATTATCTCAATGCTTTTACTCATCTCAGAGATAACTTCAAATAGTATATCAGCTACTCATTTATTGCAACAGATAAAAATCTTAAGTTGTTTTTTTTTTTTTTAATTTTTGTTGTTGTTGTTTGTTTGTTTGGTTTTTTTTTTTTTGTTTTGTTTTGTTTTTTTTTGGTTTTTTTTTGCGGTTTCATTCATATACAAAGAACATACTAAGTTATGCTTCTTAAACGATTTACAACATTTATCATGCATAAAAAGATACTACCATTATAAGCTGTTTAAGATCACTTATTTTAGTGATTGATTCTCACTGTTTTTAAGATGTTACGTAATCCTCTTTTATAAATGACTTCCACTATTCCTGCAAAAGAGTCAACACCAGGGCGTCAGTTGAGAAATATTTGATAGAAACCTTTTTTTTTCAAACACCATACATTGTTTACCATGTTTAAAGCTGTAATGAATAGTAGATGGACCTCTACTTCAAACACCATACATTGTTTACCGTGTTTAAAGCTGTAATGAATAATAGATGGACCTCTACTTCAAACATCATACATTGTTTACCATGTTTAAAGTTGTAATGAATAATAGATGGACCTCTACTTCAAACACCATACATTGTTTACCATGTTTAAAGCTGTAATGAATAATAGATGGACCTCTACTTCAAACATCATACATTGTTTACCATGTTTAAAGTTGTAATGAATAATAGATGGACCTCTACTTCAAACACCATACATTTTTACCATGTTTAAAGCTGTAATGAATAATAGATGGACCTCTACTTCACACCCCATATAACGTTTACCATATATACAGCACTAATCGGTAATTCACACGGACCACTCACTTTGCAATAATAAATGATAAAGAGACCACACTCTTCACTCAACCTTTAATGTTTACCATGTATAAAGCAGTCATCAATGAGAAAGGCCACATAGTTCCCACACAATATAACAAGTGCCACATATAAAGCAGTAATCGATCATAGATGGACCACTAATATCAAACACCATGTAATGTTTACCTTGTATTCAATAGCTCTAGTTGCAAAGTGAGGAGACTGCAGGCGGTATTCTAAACAAATATGAAATGTTAGTGATAAAACACTGGCAGGAAACGTAGACAAACGAATCACAAGACAAAACGTGACGTGTTTCGACCTCTTAGGTCTTCTTCAGACAAGATACAAAACAGTCAGGACAACAAAAATGAAGGAGCATTCTGTTTTGTATCTTGCCTGAAGAAGACCTAAGAGGTTGAAACGCGTCATGTTTTGTCGTGTGATTCGTTTGTCTTACGTTTTTTGGCGGTGCGTTATCACCGGGGTCACGTATGACACTGATCTTTCTGTATATATGCTAGGTCACAAAATTATTATACCAGCCTTTCCTTTTCTATGATAGCCAGAGCTGGCCACTGATTGTGTAACTAACTTGATGTTAAAAAACCCAAGAGCCCAAGACTGAATGCCTCCATAGAGGTCACCACGTCTAACACAGGAGACACAAGACGAACAACTAATCAGGCAGCAGGTCAAGACGGAGGGAGAATCTCTCATAGCAGTTTTCAAGTTGTGTACGTTTGCCTGCATGGGCATGTATCATGCCATAATTCATCTCCAAGAGTCTGTTACAGGGTATGGAGGATGTCCCAGAGGCAGGCCAAAAAGTAGTGAGTGGTGGACAACATAGGAAAATGGGTTGCTTACAAAGGCTCTCCACTATGGCGTATTGCCTTGTCAAAAGTCATAATGAACATCCACAATTGGGAGCCTACACGATGGCAGTAGTATCTTTGCACGTGTGTTTGTTGTTCCTCACATGGAATCTGCTTGTCATGTCATTTTCTTTTCCCCATGGAAAAACAATAGACTCAGGGCACTGAATGGAGAACAAAAATCTTTTTCCTGCTCCATTTTCTAGATGAGTATTTGCCGTTTAAGATAAGACGTTTATATCAGGATGATGTTGGAGACCTTAGATTTATACCTAAAGGACATCTCCTTCTTGGTCAACCTCCTTCCTGGAAAGTGAAGCTACCAGGACCCGAATTTCTGATTCTTTCCCTGTGTACGTGGTCTGTATTACCTTGTTAACCTCTCTGGCTTGTGAAGCAATGTCTAGTATTATCTCTAGTTACCATAAAGAGTGCATCTTTTCAATTCTTACCTTTTGACTTAACATTGACCTAACATTTCTTTAAACCCATTTACTTGTTCCTCATTTCTGATTTTCCGTTTACTGAGTCTCTTCTAGAGAATTTTTTTCCCCACGGGCGCGAGGATCTTTACGATTTTTTTTTTTTTAGTTCTCTCCGGCGGGTAACCACCAGCCAGTAGTAAGCCTGATGAGTGCCCAAAGAGACTGAAACAGCTGCTGCTAACTGGTCCACAGACCTCCATTTCAGAAGCACTGAAGACTTTAAGAGAGCTCACTGGATTACGTTTCTCTCTCTTATTTCTTTCCTCGTAAACACAGTTCTATCACTTAAGGTAACCCCAGCACGAATTCTGAGGTAGTGGAGTTGTCACATAACCCTTCTTTTACGTTTGCATTCAACACAAAAATGGAAGCAACGCGGCTTGGAATTATTATCATTCTTTTGATGCCCAGTGCAGCAGTATCCATTATTTTAAACTCGGAGGTTTTTTTTTAATATAAAGTAAAGGTTATGAATTTTTATCGCCTGTCATCTACCATGTCTTTCGTATTTACGTCTTTGGATTTTAAAATCAGTTTTAATCTGTTGATTGTCCAAGTTCCCTTTTCCCTTCATTGAGAGGACATCTTTGTCCTTTGAGGCAATTTCCTCACGGTCCAGAGAAAATATCCGATTTGGGAGATTATTTTCCTTTGTACACTAAGAAGTGCCCCTAATCAGTGTCTTCCAAGTCAAACGCTGTATGTTTGAACCCCATCTCCATCTATAATAAACAGTTCGTTTTTTGCTGTCTGTCTCAACGTGTTTTAGTGCTGGTGGTATGATTGTGGTGTGAGACAGGCACCCTTTTCCCCCATTTTCCCCTGATAGTTTTATCCGTCTGCTGCATGGCCTTTAAAGAGTGTGAACATTAGACCTGAATGTAAACCACCAACAGGTAAGCAAGTGTCAGAAGCATACCTGATAACCTCTGCACAGAGCGAAACAGCTGTTGGCTGCTGGTCCATCCACCTTCAGTGCGGAGAAACTAAGCACAAAGAGTTTACCAGAGAAGGAGGTTTTCTTGTACCCTGTCACGGTGCATAGAATTTACTGTTCAAACCAACTCAGCAGTGAAGACTATGCCCAGAAAAGGGGTCACTCACGACTACCTCATCTACACAGAAAGGACCCGGGCATACAGAGTAAGTGCACCAATAACGTTCATTCAACTGCTAGCAGAGCACAACAACAACAGCAACAAACGTCCACCCATCTAGCCCTCTGACGTACGTTAACTTGTTTGTAGTTTGCTCAAACAACTGTGTCCTGGAAAATCTGGATGGTTTAAGTGTAGCAGTAACAAGCGTTGCTCATGAATACAGTCTTCCATTATGTGCATGTTTCTTTCCACGATACCGCTGCCTGAAACAGGAGCATAGAGGAAAAAGCAAGGAACGATCTTGGTGTTGGAGACCATAGATTTGGAGTGGGAGAGAGGATGGGTATCTCATCGCCCCCCCCCCCCCCCCCCCCCCCCCCCCCGCCCCCCCTCCCCTTCACACTCAACCTTTGTTCATTCAATAAACAGTAAACAAGTGGGGTATTTTTTGCTCCCATAAGAAAACCTAACACAGAGTAACTTTTCTTCGAGACTGGCACAGCCTTTTAAACTTGAATAAAGTCAGACAAATACATAGACGAACAATCTAATAGTGGGGGAAAAAACAAGCGCAGGCCAACAACTGAACTGGTCTTCATAGTAATGACTTGGCAAAGATTTGGACTTGGGGGGGGGGGGGGGGGGGGGCAGTTTGAAGATTGAGAAACGGGGAACATGAAATTAAGAAAATATGTTACAGATATGAAAACTCTTCACTAGCTGCATAAGGGAACCATTGCAATCCCTTTTGAAGGCAGATATATTTGTATTGCCTGCTGCGAGGCCTTTCGTCCGCTGGGTCGGAACTCATCAGGGCTGGTTGTGTCTGCACTCCTGGCGTCAAATAGAGACACACCACAGTCCATAATACTGTGGTGTTCTCACCACCAAGGGTGCAAAAAAGAATCCAATAGCACCCCCAAAGCAGCCAGCAAAGAGTAGTAAATGAAACCAAACGAAAGTGTGGGGAGGAAAAAAGTTGCTGAAAAACTAAAGACATTATGCAAACAGTATAAAATGTAGGGGACAATCTTTGAGCCTACGCTTGAGGATCCACCCAAAGATGCAAGGGAGATCAAAAGACAAACACACAGACGGACAGAAACAAATACAAATAACCTCCATTTCATCAAAACAAAATCGGAAATGAAATGAGGCAGGGAACAGTAAACGATAAACAGTAAACAAGTGGGGTATTTTTTGCTCCCATAAGAAAACCTAACACAGAGTTCAAGACTGGCACAGCCTTTTAAACTTGAGTAAAGTCAGACAAATACATAGACGAACAATCTAATAGTGGGGGAAAAACAAGTGCAGGCCAACAACTGAACTGTCTTCATAGTAATGACTTGGCAAAGATTTGGACTTAAGGGGGGGGGGGGGGGGGGGTTGAAGATTGAGAAACTGGGAACATGAAATTAAGAAAATATGTTACAGATATGAAAACTCTTCACTCGCTGCATAAGGGAACCATCGCAATCCCTTTTGAAGGCAGATATATTTGTATCGCCTGCTGCGAGGCCTTTCGTCCGCTGGGTCGGAACTCATCAGGGAGACACGGCTGGTTGTGTCTGCGCTCCTGGCGTCAAATAGAGACACACCACAGTCCATAATACTGTGGTGTTCTCACCACCAAGGGTGCAAAAAAGAATCCAATAGCACCCCCAAAGCAGCCAGCGAAGAGTAGTAAATGAAACCAAACGAAAGTGTGGGGAAGAAAAAAGTTGCTGAAAAACTAAAGACATTATGCAAACAGTATAAAATGTAGGGGACAATCTTTGAGCCTACGCTTGAGGATCCACCCAAAGATGCAAGGGAGATCAAAAGACAAACACACAGACGGACAGAAACAAATACAAATAACCTCCATTTCATCAAAACAAAATCGGAAATGAAATGAGGCAGGGAACAGTAAACGATAAACAGTAAACAAGTGGGGTATTTTTTGCTCCCATAAGAAAACCTAACACAGGGTAACTTTTATTCAAGACTGGCACAGCCTTTTAAACTTGAATAAAGTCAGACAAATACATAGACGAACAATCTTAATAGTGGGGGAAAAACAAGCGCAGGCCAACAACTGAACTGTCTTCATAGTAATGACTTGGCAAAGATTTGGACTTAAGGGGGGGGGGGGGGGGGGTTGAAGATTGAGAAACTGGGAACATGAAATTAAGAAAATATGTTACAGATATGAAAACTCTTCACTAGCTGCATAAGGGAACCATCGCAATCCCTTTTGAAGGCAGATATATTTGTATTGCCTGCTGCGAGGCCTTTCGTCCGCTGGGTCGGAACTCATCAGGGAGACACGGCTGGTTGTGTCTGTATTCCTGGCGTCAAATAGAGACACACCACAGTCCATAATACTGTGGTGTTCTCACCACCAAGGGTGCAAAAAAGAATCCAATAGCACCCCAAAGCAGCCAGCGAAGAGTAGTAAATGTAAATACCCCACTTGTTTACTGTTTATCGTTTACTGTTCCCTGCCTCATTTCATTTCCGACTTTGTTCATTCGTTCACAAAGGTCACCAACCATGTCCAATTTTACCTTTTCGCTGCAAGAGAAGTGTTCAGTAGCCTGGGCCGCCCTCTTAGTTTAGCAAGGCTTGTTGTCTGTTTTCAGCGAGGGAGTCCCACTGTCTGCACGGCGGCCTTCCATCCCACACGGCAAACCACCACGTGGGTGGTTCTTCACTACTCCACGGTTCGGCGCCATCAGTAGTGAGAGAGTGTGGAGAACAGATTGCCGGCATATGAACAGGAGGCAGACTGAGAGAGAGAGAGAGAGAGAGAGAGAGAGAGAGAGAGAGAGAGAGAGTGGCAAACGTCTGTGATGTGCACAATGGATTCGTTACTAGCGAGAGATAAAGTCATTAACCCTCCTTACCCCATCCCCGATTCCCCCATCCCCACCCCCACCCCCACCATCCACCCTACACCCCCCACTCCACACTCCCCCATCCTCCCCCATTGATCTTGAGCGTGTGTGACTGTACCTGTCTCGCTGCAGTACAAGTCCTCGCACACTGCATGTGACATCCATGTTGAAACAGAAGCTGTGCTGGGCAGGAGGGGATTGGGGGGGGGGGGGGGGGGGGGTAGGGGGGGAGGGGTGACAACACACGCAACCCTGTATGTAAAAGGGCTGTGACCAATTTCTCCGAGACAGAAACAACATAATGACATGCAATAGAGTGAGGTTTCTTTTTAAGAGGAGGAGGGTGGGTGAGTGGTACGTGTGTCTCTTATCTACACAAAAATCTGTCTGGCATCAGAGAACAGGGGTGGGGTGGGGTGGGGAGGGGGGTCGCGAGGAAGGTGGGGGTAGGACAAAAGTATGAGTGTACAGCATTCTCCTCTCACAGTTCAAAGACATTGACGTAAACCTAAAATATACTGCTGCACAGCTACAGTCCTCGCTACCCAGTGAGCTGTCGAGAAACCCCAAGGAACATTTGACTCTGGTCTGAAACTGTAGACTTTTGGTTAGTGGTTTGTTAGCTCTTGCCTGCTAGTTTTAAAAGAACGGGGTTTTTTGTTTGTTTTGTTTTGTTTTGTTTTGTTTTGTGTGTGTGTGTGTGTGTGTGTGTGTGTGTGTGTGTGTGTGTGTGTGTGTGTGTGTGTTGTTGTTGTTTTTTTTGGGGGAGGGGGTGGCCTGCAGGTATGTAATATAAAGAACTGCATAGAAAATCAGATGTAACAAAGGCCTGCATGGAAGCTATGAGACAGTTAAACTGTGGAAATAAGTAAGTCTGTGGGAGTTGCCTGCATTCAGGAAAACAACGACAACAACAACAACAACAATAAAACCGACTGGCTCTCTGGTTGGTATAAATCTTTCCGCAGAGGAACAAAACAAACGAGAGCCAGTTCTCAAGTTTCTGTTGGATAGTATGGACAGAACTAAAGTAAAGTACGTAAAAATTAAATTCCAGGGACAAAATTCTTGCGCGATAGCATGTAAGTATGACAAAGGCTTTCATCAAAGAGCGACAGCTCTGGCGCACTACCACGCACGAAATGACGTTAGGCAGTGTCTGTGTTAAACTCAGCTTTTCTCCATACCCCTAAAAGGGCGAAAGGAATAAATATTGTTCTTGTTCTTGTTTCGATGTTATTCCCTGAAACAAGGAAAAAGCCAGTGAGACAGCATGAGCTTGTGCCAAAGTATGATGATGAATCAGGTTTTAAAGTAATTTGTCTTAGAAAGAACCTATGTTAGCGTGGTTAATGCCAGATCAGGCGGTTACTACTGGGAAGAAGCTCTTCAGTGTCATGGCAGGTGAACATGAAGCAATGCCCCCCCCCCCCCCCCCACTCCCCCCTCACACCTGCCCATCTCCTACTACACCACTCTTAGCTTTTACAGAAATTCACTCTTTGTAGAAAACACACTTATTTTTATTGTTTAAAAGTACACCAATAGCAGTTTTAGGGAAAACAGGCCTGCATGGAGATCTAGATCTAACCACACACACACACACACACACACACACACACACTCACCCCCAAAAAAGATATACATACAGGGGAAGATAACGCCTATCTTTCCATTGCAAGTAAACTAACCTTTTCTCAGTTTGTAGGTCAAGGCCATTACGCTATTTGTGCGTGCCTCATTAGGTAAACAAACGCCACATTAAACCAAAGACATGTAGATCCAATTGATGACTAATAATAAGTGATGTCACACTGTTTGTGTCTGCATTACAATTACAGGCGCACCATTGTTCACCCATGTTTTGCCATTTTCTCTCACTGACTGAACTGTTCATGGGGCTAAATTGCTTAGGGCGTGCCACTAGCGCGATTTGTTCCACGAAAACGGGAAGGCCACTCTCTCTGAACGCGAACCTCGACATCAATTACCACCCTGCAGATTTCTGAACAACGTCCATCGGGCGCGTCATGAACAAGCTGACATCACACAGTAGCACGAGAAGGTGCCAGCGTGCTGCTGGATCAAGGCTGACAGTAGCACAGGCAATGAGGAGAGCAAAAACAGGCTGAGTAACCTGTTAAAGTTCAGGTCAGAGTTCGAGGTTACAACAAAGATCAACGAGTAACAACACAGTCTGAATAGATGATAATCGCCTTGGCTCTGTTAAAAATATTTTTGAATGTGAAAACGATTTTGTTGTGAAGTTTGAATAGATGATAATCGTCTTGGCTCTGTTAAAAATATTTTTGAATGTGAAAATGATTTTGTTGTGAAGTTTGAATAGATGATAATCGCCTTGGCTCTGTTAAAAATATTTTTGAATGTGAAAATGATTTTGTTGTGAAGTTTGAATAGATGGTAATCGCCTTGGCTCTGTTAAAAAATATTTTTGAATGTGAAAATGATTTTGTTGTGAAGTTTGTGGTCAGTAAATTAGTTCAGTGATGTATGTCCGCAAGGATAGCAAACAAATGTATGGCTTGTGGACTTCTTGTGTTTCTACGCCATTGGTCAGGCACAAGGATTTGGGAGTGACAAGTCTGCAGCAATGAAGGGTCATGTGGATCGCACTGTGATATGATGAGAAGCAGACACTGGATCTGCGTCAGAGCTAGGCACAAATTGGGTCAAGGGCTGGACTGTGCGATGAGCATGGTTTGATAATGGCTGATGTGCTGACAAAAGCCTGGTGCAGCTTTGAGTGTAATAAAGAATATTGAGTGCACTGAGCCTGATCTGTAACCGCGGACTCGGACCTGAACACACCACCAGGCCAACATAGTGGAGGGCAGAAGAGAAATGAGAGATGGAAGTGAATCGTCCGCTGACGTCCATACAGCCAAGTGCCCGATTGCAGTTCTCGGAGAAGACTAGGGAGGGAAGAAACTAAACACAGGCTGAATGACAAAGGTGATACAGACACTTAAGGCTTAGTCTTGGAGACTTGCAGCAATAGCTCTTCGATCTGTTCATATTTGTGTGTGTGTGTGTGTGTGTGTGTGTGTGTGTGTGTGTGTGTGTGTGTGTGTGTGTGTGTGTGTGCTGTGATTAATAACAGGGTGTTTGCACTGGCACAGTGCGTGGCTTTAGAACCAAACGCTACAATAAGAACAGCAGTTAACAGTTTAAGAGGCACATAAAATCAGATGTATTTTACAGGTAACATAGACGACTGAGAAAGAGATCCAAGAGTGTCATCAACTTCATGTCTGAAAAGGATATATTAGACAGTAATCTTCACAAAGAAAAGGTCTCATGCCTATCGAGTTCTCAACAACAACAACAAAACTAACATTGCTCTCTCTCTCTCTCTCTCTCTCTCTCTCCTCTCTCTCTCTCTCTCTCTCTCTCTCTCTCTCTCCTTTCCAATTCACCAAGGGGAAAAGAAACAAATGCAAAGAGGTGTACTCTTTCTTAGCTCAAAAGAGTAAACCTTTTTGCATTTATTTCACATACTTCCCAATAACAAAGCAAATGATAACAATAACAAAGCAAACAGAAATTCAGTCACCCACAATCGTCAATGCTGGCAACAACATCCTTTGGAAATCCGTCTTCGTCTCACTGTTCATTCTTCTGAAATGCCTGCTGTTTTTGTTGTTGTTGTTGTTTTTTTAAGAAAAAAAAGCTTCAAGGTGGAACCTTAGGTCCAGTGACATTCAGGCAAAGCTCTGGTATAGAACAGCCCATTCAGGAGACCCCAGCAGCACCCCTCCCCAACTGCAGCACAAGCAGAAAGCATCACCTCTGTCCTGGTATTCCACTGTACCGGTATTCCTCTGTATCGGTAATCCACTGAACCAGTATTTGACTGTACCAGTATTCCACTGTACCAGTATTCCACTGTACCGGTATTCCTCTGTATCGGTAATCCACTGAACCAGTATTTGACTGCACTGGTATTCCACTGTACTGGTATTCCTCTGTATCGGTAATCCACTGAACCAGTATTTGACTGTACCGGTATTCCACTGTACCGGTATTCCTCTGTACTGGTATTCCCCTGTACTGGCATTCCACTGTACTGGCATTCCACTGTACTGGCATTCCACTGAACCAGTATTCCTCTGTATCGGTAATCCACTTAACCAGTATTTGACTGTACCGGTATTCCACTGCACCAGTATGTCACTGTACTGGTATTCCACTGTACCGGTATTCCACTGCACCAGTATGTCACTGTACCAGTATTCCACTGCACCAGTATGTCCCTGTACCGGTGTTCCACTGCACCAGTATGTCACTGTACCAGTATTCCACTGCACCAGTATGTCCCTGTACCGGTGTTCCACTGCACCAGTATGTCACTGCACTGCTACTCCAGTGTACCAACAGCACCACAGACAGAGACCATCATGTCTGTACCGATATTCCGCTGTCCCAACAGCACAAGCACAGATCATCACCTCTGTCCTGGTATTCCACTGTACAAGTATTCCACTGTACCGGTATTCCACGGTACATTCCACTGTACCAACAACAGCAGAACCAGAGACCATCACCTCTGTCCCAATATTCCACTGTACTGATATCCCACTGTACCAACAGCAGAACCAGAGACCTTCACTTCTGTCCTGGTATTCCACTGTACAAGTATTCCACTGTACTGATTTTCCACTGTACCAACAGCAGACCCAGAGACCATCATTTCTGTCCTGGTATTCCACTGTGCCCACAGCTGCAGAACCAGAGACCACTATGTCCGCATTCCACAGAACTGGCATTCCACTTTACTGGTGTTCCGCTGTACCAGTATAACACTGCAACAACTGCATAGTAATTGCTGCTTATTCTGTTGTCTTATTGCTGCTTTGTAATTTGTCATTTTTTCAGTATTGTTCGCTTTTCAGATTTTCCATTTGTAAAGTTCCTTACAACTGAGTAAAAGTGTTTGTCCTAAAAAAAAAAAAAAAGGAAACAAAACAAATGTGTTTATTTAGATTGGACTAGTCGTTGTCGTTGATGTTGTTATTCACTTTCCTGTGTCCATTCCACAGTTCTGCAGGAGGTGAATCAACGCCACCCACGTCTCTAATTTTGCACCTTACTTTCGAATTGGGAGGCTTTCTCTGAATATTACTTTCGAAATAGAGGGTTTCTCAGAATCTTACTTTCGAATTGGAGGCCTGTCTTAGAATCTTACTTTTGAATTGGGGGGGGGAGGGGGGGGGGGGGGGGCTTTTTCAGAATCTTACTTTCGAATTGCAGGCCTGTCTTAGAATCTTACTTTCGAACTGGGAGGGGGGGGGGGGGGGGGTTCTCAGAATCTTGCTTTCGAATTGGAGGCCTGTCTCAGAATCTTACTTTTGAATTGGGGGGTGGGGGGGGGGGGGGGGGCTTTTTCAGATTATATTTTTGAACTGGGGGCTCTCTCAAAATCTTACTTTCGAATTGGGGAGAGGAGGGGGGGGGGGGGGGCTTTCTCAGAATCCTATTTTCGAACTGGGCGCTTTCTCAGATTCATATTTTTTAAATGGTGGCTCTCAGAATCTTACTTTTGAATTGGGGTTCTCTCTCAGGATCTTACTTTTGAACTGGACGCGCTCTCTCAGAATCCTACGTTCGAATTGGGGGCTTTCACAATCTTATATTCGAATTGGGGGCTCTCAAAATCTTACTTTCGAATTGGGGCCTCTCTCTCAGGATCTTACTTTCGAACTAGGGAGGCTTTCTCAGAGTCTTACTTTCGAATCAGAGGGCTTTCTCAGAATCTTACTTTCGAATTGGGGCCTCTCTCTCAGGGGTTAATTTTGAATTGGGAGCTCTCCCTCAGGAGTTTACTTTCGAATTGGGGGTTCTCTCTCAGGATCTGATCTTTGAATTGGGGGGTCTCTCTCAGGATCTGACTTTCGAATTGGGGGTTCTCTCTCAGGATCTGACCTTTGAATTAGGGGTTCTCACTCAAAATCTGACCTTTGAATTGGGGGTTCTCTCTCAGGATCTGACCTTTGAATTTGGGGTTCTTTCTCAGGAATTTACCTCCGAATTGGGGGCTGTCTCATGATCGTACTTTTGAATTGAGGGTTCTTTCTCAGGAATCTACTTTCGAATTGGGGGTTCTCTCTCAGGACCGTACTTCGAATTGGAGGCTCTCTCACGATCTTACTGTCGAATTTGCAGGATCTTACTTTCGAATTAGGGCTTTCTCTGCATCTTACTTTCGAATTAAGGGGTCTGTCAGGATCCTACTTTTGAACTGCGAGGGTTTTTTTTTTTTCCAGAATCTTACTTTCGAATTGGGGGAGGGGTGGGGGGCTTTCTCAGGATCTTACTTTTGAACTGGGGGCTCTCTCTCTCTCTCTCTCAGGATCTTCCTTTTGAATTAGCAGCTCTCTCACAGGGTCTTACTTTTAAACTGGGGCTCTATTGGAATCTTACTTTCGAATTAAGGGGCTCTGTCAGGTTCGGTTAAGCCTCCAAACATGTCAGTTCTTCTTCCAGCCTAACCGGTATTATGTCTGTCCTGTTTACCTGTGTTCATCCCCATCGAAACGTTGTACGTCCGTGTTATCACTTACAACACTTCATCAAATGCATACAACTGCAATGGAATTCATCAGGGGGGGGGGGGGGGGGGAGGGAGTTGAGGAGCCAGTGACGCAAGGTTTTGGATGTGAAGTTGATTATATAAATGTTCCATTCAGGACAGAGTCGTTAGCAGGTCTGACTAAGGGTAACACAGCGAACCATATAATGACGGGGTTGTTGGAAGATACATGGCATGGATAACTCTCTCTCTCTCTCTCTCTCTCTCTCTCTCTCTCTCTCTCTCTCTCTCTCTCTCTCTCTCTCTCTCTCTTGCACGTGCGCAGACATAACTTTCTATCTATCTCTTGAACAAATTAGTATTGTGGAAAACAGATGCAGACTCATTAACCCTCTGTCATCACAAAAAACGGCTTGGCAGACATTGAAAAAAAAAATGATAAGGGGATAGGGTGGGGTGAGAGAAAGAAAATGAGAATGAAAAATTAGGGCATTGGGTTATTGTCCCATACATGAAAAGGTAAGGGCAGAGACCTGGCATGCTGACACATCGATGAGGGAAAAACTTTATGGATCGCTGCAGGGCCTCAGCCGTACAGCAACCTTCATCAGTGCCTCTAGGGTTCCTGTCTGAGTGTGCGATGAAGAAGAAGAAGAGTCGCATAGCAAACGCACGTAAGCATCTCCCAACTGGAAGGTGAAATCACGTCCCCCCCCCCCCCCACCCCATCCCATCCCCCCTCTACCCCATCAGTGACAGACCTAACAAGCTAGCCGACATAATCAATCTGGATACGAACTTACCAAAGGCATGTATGTGGAGTGGAAATCGATGCAGGTCACGATGAGATCAGAGCGTGAAATGTCACAGAATTTCAGTTTTTGTTGTTGTTGCTTTATGTCATGATCAGTGAAGATGAAAGTGATGATGATGATGAAGAAGATGCTATGGAATTATTCGCTGGTCTATTGCTGCGACAGGGCTTCCTTTTACACCCGATGCCTTTTTTCATGTACGGGCATATCCCCTTATCAGTGCTGTGAATAAGTTACGATCTTACGATAGACTGTACATTTAGACTGTACATTTTGCATGCAAACACTGTTTTCAAGGGTTTTCTTTTTGTTACAGAGTGAAATTGTTTGTATGTATCCAAAGTTTGGAGTATTGAACAGTCTGATGACACTGGAAACAGTGTTGGACAGATTTGAAACGTAGGACGAAGAAACGGTCACATCCCTTTGATCTCTGCACAAAAATGTTTGAGGATCGAAGAGACATAGACTGTTTGTTCGTCCTTTTTTTGTTTTCATCGCTTTAAACGTCACGTGTCATGCCTGAAGAAGACAAGTAGGTCGAAACGCGTCTGTTTTGTGAGCCGTTTGTTCCATTCGTTTGGCGACCCAGTATATTTTTAATGACTTTCCAATATTGATAACAAACAGAAGAATCAACATAACGGCATACACATGAGTGTTGACGACCCAGTATATTTCTTAATGACTTTCCAATATTGATAACAAACAGAAGAATCAACATAACGGCATACACATGAGTGTACTAAATCAGGAAGGGGGAGTGGAGGGGGATCAAAGATATCAACACATAACAAAGAGAACTTTCAAACTGTTCCATTCAATCATCTAGGAAGGAAGAAAGAAAAAAAGTCACAAACGTACAACCTTTGCTCGTCCACAAGGCACTTGTGGAGCATATGCATCCAACATATCTGACCAAATAGGGTACTGTGGCAAGGTAGATTTTTTTTTTTCACAAACACAGACAGATTTTCTTCAAAATAGTCTACTTACTACCATCGACCACTTATTGCTCGCTTCACCCCCCCCCCCCCCCCCCCCCCCCCCACTTCCCCCATCCCTCCAACTCATCCCATTAGACAAAAGTTTTTCATAGGGGTACCATTTTCTGCTAAATTCCATGTACTTCATTTCTGAACAATGCATACATTTTAAAACCCTATTCACATTACTAAGGTTCTCTAAAAAAAAAGTGTTTGGTCGTAGGTTTTATTTTGTTTATTCTTCATCTGTACATGTTTAGCCCATGAAATTATGTGTTCAAAAACATCATCAGTTTTTGCGACCCAGTAATTCTTCTGTTGCTTCAAAGTTTGAACTTTGACATACGCGTTCAGTGTGTGGCCACTGAAGCTCAGCGGAAGGCAGTGGAGCTCAGTGAAATGGCTGCCATCCAATCTTTCTTTCTTTCTTTTTTTTATAGTACGTGACACGTTTGACCTAAACTACATCATTTTGTGAGACCCGACAGAAAATCCTTTCAGTGAACGATGTCACACACACACACACACACACACACACACACACACACACACACACACACACACACACACGCACACACTAACATACACACGCATGTGCGCGCACACACACACACACACACACACACACACACACACACACACACACATACACACACACATACACACGCGCGCGCGCGCACGCACACACACACACACACACACACACACACACACACACACACACACACACACACAGATACACTCGCACACACAGATACACACGCGCGCGCGCGCGCACCACACACACACACACACACACACACACACACACACACACACACACCACACACACACACACACACACACACGACCTGTGTGATGGATGAAAGAAATGCACAAACTTACAGTCCCATTATGGCTGTTAGATGGAAAATGTAACAGCCTCCTGAGAAGTATTAGTATGTGCATACTTTGTGTCTGTTCAGCCTGATGTCTGAAGGACATACTCGCCATTAAATTCATTTATCTTTTTTTAGCACTGTGCATTAAATTAGCGTTATTTCGCACAGACCTGTTTACCCAGATGATTTCGTCGTATTTGGGACACATGTGTGGCGAAAATATGATGATTACGACGAACTGAAAACAACAGCAACAACAACAACAACAACAACAACAACAACAACAACAAACGGTCGAAACAAAAAAATCTATACACGATGTTCTTGAGTGGTCGCTGTACTTGTGGTGTGCCTTGACCAAAGGGGGACAACTCTCGTTAAATGCCCGTGCCAGAATTTGCTTCTGGCTGTACCTGAATCTTCGACGATATGCGAATACGTTGAAATAATAGTGAGGACAACAGGCCCTGTAATATCGGAGAAGAAGAAGAAGAAAGAAGAAGAAGAAGAAAAAGGAGAAGAAGAAGAAGAAGAAGAAGAAGGAAACTGCTGGCTAGACATAATGAATTTGTGCCAGAGCATGCTGGTATGCAGATTTTTCAGGTTTGAAAGTAGTTTGGGAGGGGATGGGGGGAGAGAATTGATTTCATCTGTAGTTACTGGAAGATAGGCATCTTCCTACTAGTTCTAGTCTCTATTGTGTAATGGTGAAAACGAATCCCACCCCCTTTCATAAATGAAGATGTATACACACACTTGGTGTGAAACACATCCATTTCAGTTGAAAAATACACACAGTTGAAGTTTTAAGACGAAAGGGTCTCTTGCAATCTTTTTTGTGCAATTATTTGTATTTGACTTCGATAACTAAAGTTAACGCTGAGTTGTGAAATATGCTGACTGCAGGCAGATGTTAAAGATAACACTTTGAATTGTTAAACTTTATCCTGAATGACGTATTTGGAAATCTACATCGCTAACCTTTAGCTTAAACCAATGCTTATCTTTCGCCTAAACTATCGCTTATCTTAAACCAATGCTTATCTTTCGCTTAAACCATTACTTATCTTTTGCTTAAACCATCGCTTATCTTTCGCCTAAACCATCGCTTATCTTTCGCCTAAACCATCGCTTATCTTTCGCTTAAACCATAACTCATCTTTTGCACAAACCATCGCTTATCTTCGGCCTAGACCATCGCTTGTCTTGCGCTTAAACCATTACTTATCTTTCGCTTAAACCATCGCTAATCTTTCGCTTAAACCGTCAGTTTTAGAAAGAATTTTCTGGAGATCTTCCCAGAATCACAAAGTCTCTTTATTGTGTTTGGTTGTTGGATTCCGAAAAACCGCGGTTATTAGATTTGTGCACACATGGAACGCAGAAAGTATGCGCTCTGGGGATGCAATTTAGGGACGCACAAATAACCTGTGCGCGCGTATTAACTAGTCTGCGTATGCAAGTGTCTATCCGTGTGTTCATATCGTTCTTGTGGCCTGCAAAATGTGGTAAATCATGTTACATTTGCATGTTTTGAGGTGTGTGGCTCTCTCTCTCTCTCTCTCTCTCTCTCTCTCTCTCTCTCTCAACAAACTGCAGACTGCAACGCCGTTTGTAAACAACAACACGTGGCTGAAACGTACAGACGTGATGGGGTGGTTCAGTGGTACGGACTTTTTCCCCTCGCGATACGGCACGGAACTTCGGAGGTGCTGACCACTCAAGGCTTTCCCCTGTGGCCCACCGATCCCATCAGTTTAATCCGAGGTTTGTAGCCCAAAGACTGCTACGCTCTGCAGATGTGGAGCTGAACCCGGGGCCAGGGCCGGAGCATGGGCAACCGCCACCACCAGGGCTTAGCCAGTATAATCCATACCCAAATTCACGTCAAGTTTTCCAACAAGCTCAAGAGTCTCAGGAGCAAGCATACTTCTACCCAAGATGCCCTTCAACATATGGGTACAGTCAAGACTACAGCTATGACAGTAATACGAGGGAGCAAGATAGAGGGGGGTGGGGGCACTCACCACCAGATCACACCTCAAGTCATTTCCGTAGACTAGAAAGACAGAACATACAGATAGAACACAAAATAGATAAACAGACATCCATCATCATGCACACACTCAAAGGCATTGATACTCGGACATCCAAAATGGAGGACCAGATCAATACCCTACATGAAGAGCTACTAGAGACTAAAGCAAACACACAAAAGAATACAGAGGCTGTAGGCCAATTACAAGAAGGATACAGGGACATGTCTAGAAGATTAGAAGGGATAGGGTGGGAGATGGAGAGACAGGAGGAGCAGAGAGTGAAGCTTAACATCAAACTTTTTGGGGTTACGGAGCAGAACAGTGGGAGTAGCGATGATAGGGAACCATGCAAAGAGAAAGTAAAAAACCTGCTAACTGAACACTACGGGGAAGATAGCCTAGGCGAGGATCCCATCGTGGATGCGTTCAGACTGGGCAAGTCCTATCCAAACACACCTAGACCAAGACCCATTTTGGTTAAATTACGTAGTTGGTCAGTCGTGATGAAACTGCTTGGGGACAAGAAGGGGCGCAGCGGGTTAAAACAGACAGGCGTAAGTATGGTACAGGAACGTACACGCTACCAGTACAAACAATTACAAGCTCTTAAAGCAGAAGGTCAAGAAGGATACTTCCTAAGGGGACAGCTATATGTGCGGAAGGGACGGTATCCCAATTCTAGGGATACATACGCCAAAGGAAGAGGGGAAGGGCAGAGACTGTACGACCACCAGATGCCCCCCCCCCCCCCAGCCCAACCAATATGACCTACCAAGTGTCAGAGACTTTGACCAAGATATGCCACAGAGCAGAGGGGTTTTCAGGGCCAACGTTACGCTGGTGGTGGAGGACACAAATATGGAAACTGTTACGAGTCACACGTGACCGCGAGTGGCATAGATAATGCACTGTCTGGGCCTAGGCCTAGGCCTAGTTCAATCAGAATGAGTCAGCCAGCCAACACTGTATCTAGTGATCCTAGAATGAGATCTAGCAATGCTAGCCTACCTGAGGACTGTGTGAAGGGAAATGGGGAGGGGGCGGGAGGGAGAGAGGGAGAGAAAGAGAGGGAGAGAGCTGGCAATGACATCGGGTCTCAGAAGAAAGCTAATAGTATTAGCCTACCAGCCATGAATGATTGTATGACTGAAAGGGGGTTACGGGGGCGGGGAGAGGGTGCGGAGGTAAAAGCAGTCAAGGCACTGTCACTGAGCCTGAGTCCAGCAAGAAAGCACTAAGTACTTCATTGTGCAGCCTTGTAGGAAGAAGGGAGGATGAGGCTAAGATCCATGAGACAAACAATATATAGAGAGAGATCACCAGTATCTGGGACATGACACAGCCATCACAGCATAGCGAAGGAGAGGGAAAGGAGGGGGTAAATGACTTGGAGACGGATCATATCAACAAGGTGTCTGTAGGGGGGTTGAATGATAAAGGGCCATTATTCACCAGGTCAGAATGGCAACAGCTAATGAAAGATTGGGAACAAGGGAAAGGCAACAGTCAAAAAGCAAAGAAGGCCGACGACATGACACAGGAGACTGAGGATACTGATAAGGAGGGGAGTCTGACCTTTTCAGACCTAGACAGAGAGGATCCAGAAAATGATCCGGAGTTGAACTGGGAGGGGGACTTTGACGGTTACGAAGAAAGCTGTAAACAACATCAAGTAATGAAAGAGAAATATCTCAGGTACCAAAGATACCTCCAAATGAAAAACAGCAAAGCTCAAAATGGGCAAAATCAACAAATTAGCCAAGCACAGGAAGGGAGGGTGGGGGACACGGGGAGACCTAGAGGGGATGCCATGAATGAATGTTACCTGACAAATATGGGAACAACTGACACACAAAGCACAGACCTTCAGGGACATATACCTGACCAAGACAGACAGGAGGCTAGTGACAATAGTAGTACCAAGGCTGATGAGAGTGAGAACATACCAAAGCAGAAAGGTGAGGGGAGTGAAAGTAATAACGACCACATGAAATCTGATGAAAATGAGATCAATGAGAGAGGTAGAATGGGTGAGAATGACAAGGATGAAAGTGGGAGCTTGACAAATAAAGATACTTTGCCACAGGTGTCTAATATGACCAGATCAGAAGTTGGAAATGATGACACTGATGACGATTTTGTATCAGTTGATGGCAATGTTGAAGATGAGGAGGTGGAGGTAATGGCTGGAAGTGCGGGTTCCCCTGAAAAGGACTTAGCCGGTACGCAACCACATCCTATGGAAGAACCTATGAGGGAAAATGACGATGTAATAGAGGCAACTTGTTGCCACCAGGGTGGGGAGACAACTTATGCTCCAGCAGAAAACAGGAATAAGGCCACTAGGCGAAACAGGAGAGGAGGATTGTGGGAAGGGGCAGGAAAAAGACAGAGCCAAAGAATGAAACAAGCCTTTGGGGGGGAGGGGGGGGGGGAGAGCTTTAAACTATCTTATAAGAGCCCACAGACAATAGCGCAAAAGGCAACTCAGAAAAAAGGGTCAGGGAGAAGAGACACTAACAAGTGACATCTCGGCCTGGTCTCTGCACTTTCAAAGACAAGTAACAAGCCAGACCATAAGCCAGATGACGGCAGAGAAAGGAGGGGTTGGGTAGGGGGAGAGAACCAATCAAGAAACCAATATAGTGAAGCAGATAAAGGAAGTCTGACAAAGGGAGAGGGGAGTAAACAGATTAGGGGTAGGGCATGTCAGAGAATATTTAGACAAGACAATCGAAATAGTGGAGCCCAGAACGGGACCAAAATAAACTGTATATGCTGGAACATAGGCGGCCTCCTAACCAAATTATGCGAAGAAGATTTAATAGCATACTTACGTTGTTTTGATGTAATTTGCTTGTCTGAGACTTTTTTGCTGTTTGATTTCGAGCACGATATAAAGTTTCCTGATTATGTATGCAAACAATTTGCTGCTAAAAGAAGCATAAGACAGGGGAGGGCATCAGGTGGCCTATTATTACTTTTCAGAAAAACATTAGAGAAGAAAATTAAGGTATTGACATTTGATTTTGATCACCTTTTATGCCTGGAATTCAACAAAAGCATATGGAATAGTGATAAAGATATTCTCTTCATTACGCTATATGTACACCCTGCAGAGAGTCCTTACTATACGGATAAGGACTATGATTGTTCACTAGACAAAGTAGAAGCATTGATCGCCTCCAACATAGAACAAGGCAAAGATTACTATTATTTAATTGGCGGTGACTTGAATTCAAGAATAAGCGACTGGTCTTTTGAGACCGCAGACGACAATATCGGAATAGATGAGGATCCTGACACCTATATATTTCATAGAGCGTCACAAGATACACACATTAACGGATTCGGAAGAAAACTCATTGAGTTGTGTACATATTTTAATGTTTTACCGATTCACGGGCTGAAAGAACGGAATTTCGACTTATCCTACACTTTTCTTTCGGGTAGAGGCAACAGTGTGGTAGATCATTATCTTTGTTCCCCTGAAATCCTTGGTTTGGTCAAAGACTTCCAAATAGAAAGCAGAATTGAATCAGACCACTTACCCATCACGATCGAATTAGGCCAGACTAAGAAAGAAGAGACTAAAGTAAAGGAAAGATATTATATAAATAAGATAATATGGGACGTGGGAAAGGCAGAGCAGTATAAGACTTTTTTCGAAGAGGAGAGCACCAATGGAAACTATCAGAATTATGCGAATATATAAATGAGGACATTGATATAAACATCAACAACTTTATTGAGATGCTCAAAGAAGCCGGGGAACCCATGAATAAAAGGATAGGCGTAGGTGTGGAGTATAGAACAAAAAATGCATGGTTCGACCGACAGTGTTTACAACTTAAGAAGGACGCGAGAAATGCCCTTAATAGGCTTAGAATTATGGATAGAAATAGAAATCCACAAAGATATGAGACACTGCTAAATGAATATACCAACAAAGGAACGCTATATAAAGACACAATAAGAGAGAAGAAAAAACTTTACAGACAAAGGGTTTACCAAGATCTGATGGACCATGGAAAGGATAGTAGCAAATTTTGGAAAACAATTAAGGGGGTCCGTAAGACAAGACATGCTTTAGCGGATATCACAATCAAGCAGTGGGAAGAGCACTTTAATAGAATACTGAATCCAGGCAACCTAGAGGTAGTTGGGGAGAGAAGTGTGGGGGATTCAGATGACCGTCCTGATGAGACAATCCAAATAGAAGAATTAGATACAGATATAATTGAAGAAGTTCACACCGCGATAAGAAAAATGAAGGCAGGAAAGGCAGCTGGCGCGGACCAGATACCACCTGAATTTCTCAAGGTGATATCTAACAAAATTACACCCTATTTAGCCCTATTATTCAATGCTATTTATAACAAGTGTCACTTTCCGACTGAATGGGCAAAGTCCACAATAGTACCGATCCACAAAAAGGGTAACATAAACCTACCAGGAAATTATCGAGGTATTTCTCTGTTAAGTATGACCAGTAAATTATTTACCTCCATTTTAACAAGCAGATTGTATAAATGGGCAGAGGAGAACAATAAAATTAACAGGGAGCAAGCAGGTTTTAGGAGAAATTATGCAACTATAGATCACATTTTCGCTCTAACGCAGATGATTTCTAACTGTCTATATGGTAACCGTAAGAAAAAAATGTATGTAGCCTTTATTGATTATCAAAAAGCTTTTGACACTGTAAGAAGGGATAGACTCTGGGACATTTTGAAGAACATTGGGCTTTCAACCAAATTGCTCAAGATGCTAAAAGCAATATATAAGGTAGTACAAGGTCGAATAAGGTATGGAGCAGAAACATCGGAACTATTAGACTGTCCATTAGGGTTAAAACAAGGCTGTTTAATGTCCCCCTTAATATTCTCCCTACTTATCTCCGAAGTAGCAAATAGATTAAACATTCAGGGACGCCAGGGCTACCAATTTTTACCAGGAACCCCAGAAATTAAACTTTTAATGTTCGCTGATGATTTAGCAATATTTTCACAGACCACTGCAGGCCTACAGCATCTACTAAATATACTAGGACAAACATCAGACAACTTAGGGCTGACAATTAATTTACAAAAAACTAAGATCATCGTTTTTAGGAAAGGGGGGTTCTTGGGAAGAAGAGAAAAATGGTATTATAAAGGTGAGAAAGTTGAAGTCGTTAACAACTATAAATACCTAGGCTACACACTAACTACTAAATTATCAGTGGACATAGCCCTAGCGGAATATGTGGGGAAGGCTAAGAGAAAAATCTTTCAGATACAGAAAACCATGTACGCGCTTGGACAATTAGACCTCAATATATATTTCAAATTAATAGAAGCGCAGGTAACTCCTACTCTCAGGTATGGAGCTGAAATATGGGGTACAACCCCTTATAACGTCATTGAAGGAGTTCATATGATGGCTTGTAAAAAAATTTTAGGAGTAAAGAAAAAAACACCAAACTGTCTAATATATGGAGAACTCGGCAGGTTTCCCCTATACATAGATAGTGCCATGAGAGCTGTTAAATACTGGTTCAAAATATTAGACATGGATGACGACAGAATACCCAGACAAGCGTATGAATGCGAAAAAACAGAACACACGAAAAGAGGCAGCTGGACGATGCAAATAAAAAGAATACGCGATGAAAACGGCTTCTCAGAAGTCTGGATCAACCAAGGAACCCCGTATGTAAATGCATTCTTAAGGCAGCTCAAACTAAGGATGAGAGAGATTTACATACAACAATGGCATGAGAAATGTGAAATGAGTAACCGTTGCCAGACCTATTGTACTTTCAAAAACACATTTCAATGCGAAAAATATCTGCAGGAAATTACAATTACGAAATTCCGTCAGGCAACCGCAAGACTCCGCCTTGGCGCTAACAATCTTAACTGTAATAGAAACTATACAGAAATGAACCGAAATACGAAGTGTCCTTTTTGCGAAGAAGAAGAGACGGAACGACATTTCTTAATGAAATGTCCAACCTACAATGAGCTAAGGCAAAAATATATCTTGAAACATATTAAACGAGATCATCACTCGGCCTTTTTAACGTTACTAAAATCAACTAAGGAGGAGGTGATAAGAGACACCGGTATGTTTATCCATCATGCGATGAATAGACGTAACCAGCTCATGTAACTTAGTATTTGAACCATTAAGGTACACGGCTCCATATATATGAAGGCTCAATTTGTTTTGTAGGCCCACATTGAGTCTGTTAACATAATTACGATGAAAAAAGGAGGGAAAAAAAGGAGAGAAGAGAAAAGAGGGAAAAAAGGCCTTGTTTATAGGATATTACTATTCTGCAGTAAGGGAAGGGAGGGGGGGGGGGGGTAAATAATAATAATAATAATAAATAATAATAATAATGAATACTTATATAGCGCCTATTCTCGGCTAGAGACCAAGCTCTAGTCGCTTTACAATCAACACTCGTTTACACAACGGGCTGCCTACCTGGGTAGTGCCGACTGAAGAGCTGCCAGCCGGCGCTTCATTCAGTCGTTTCCCGTGTCATCCAGTCAGTATCGTTCAATATCGATCACTCATTTTCCTTACTTCCTTCATTCTTTCCATTTCTCACGCAGGGTGCATGCTATGTGTAACGTGTCATCCATACCAACGGCCAAACTGGCCTACTCTTCCGAAAGTTGGTGATGGGATTTTACGTGTGTGCAAGATGTTATGCGTGCGTTCACACACGGAACCTCGGTTTATAGTCTCATTCGAAGGACTGTATGGGAAATGGAGTCAGAACCAATGTTAACTCCGAGGGAAAAATCCCCCAGTACCGAAACGCCCCGGCGGAGGTTCGAACCCGCAACCCCAGGATCACCAAGATTACGAGTCCGGCGCTCTACCAATTGAGCTATTCCGGCTCAATAAACCAAAGAGCGAACAAATTTTATGAATTCACTTTTGGTTTTTCTTCAGTTAAACTCTCCACTTTTTCCTTGATGTTACATTTTGCATAATTGCTGTTCATTGATGTCACCGGATGAATGTGTATGGACCGATGGCCCCACATTAAATTTCACCGTGTGCTTCACCGTGTGCTTCACCGTGTGCTTCTCTCTCTCTCTCTCTCTCTCTCTCTCTCTCTCTCTCTCTCTTATTCACAGACAGATACACAGACAGGCAGACAGACAGGCAGACAAACAGATACACATGCGCGCGCGCGCGCGCACACACACACACACACACACACACACACACACACACACACAGAGAGAGAGAGGGGTGAACTGTTGTTACGGCCGGTCATGGATGCTTATTTTAGAACCGTCTTGTTGTTGTTGTTTTAAAAGTTTCAACCAATTTGTTTTTACGTTGTGCACATCAGTTTCTGTCCATATGCCGGTTAATTCGGTATGTTTTCGAGCTGACTCGGAAAACACAGGGCCAGGCGCAGGGAGGGAAAAACAGTTCTACAGATCAACCGACTATAGCTGATGATGTCCGAATGCTCAGTTCTCTGGACCAGAAGATAACAACAATGGACAAGAAGATGGACAGTATTCACTCCACAAAGCAAGAACAAATGGACAGACTACAGAGTGACTTTGCTAGCGTGGCGAAAGAAAATAAAGAACTAAAAGAAAAAAATCGACAAGGTGTAGTCCAAGGTCGACGATTTGGAGGGCAGAAACAGACGGAACAATCTCAATTTTCACGGCATCCCCCACCCCCACGGACAGTCGGAGTCATGGGCGGATTGCGAGAAATCTGTCAAGACAGTGGTGAGAGAAGAGCTGGGGATTGTGAACGAAGTCAAGATTGAGCGTGCTCATTGTCTGAGGTCTGGAAAGGGGCCACATCCCGTCATCGTCTGCTTCAGCACTTTCAAAGATAAGGAGAGAATTATAACCGGGCGTCGGGTACTGAAGAACAAACGGTCTACTGTGTTTGTTTCCGAGTACTTTACTCCCCGGGTGAAGGACCAGCGTCGTCAGCTGCTGCTTTTCCTGAAGGAAGCGAAGGCAGCCAACAAGAAAGTCTTCCTCCGCTTCGACACCCTGATCATTGAAGGAAAGTCCTTTGTCTACGACTCCACAACCAGCGGTCTGGTGGAGCGACAGAGGCGGGGATGAGGGGCAGACCAGCGTCATCAGAATGCGGACAGCAGGAGGAGACGATCTCCCAGCGATCCTGTCTTCACCCCTCGGTCATCGGCTGACAGCACACACACACACACACACACACACACACACACACATATCATCCGCCCATACACCCACACTTTTACCCAGTGAAGTGTTTTCTGTGTCTCAAATAATGGCGTGGAATGTTCAAGGTTTATTCTACACGTGAAAAATTTATTCGTTCCGGCGTTTTTGCGAAAAGTTTAAAATATTTTCCTTCTCCGAAGTGTGCCCATGTAAAAAACAAAAAGTGACATAGAAAATGCTTTCCCGGATTTTCACGTGTTTTACTCTCCACGCACGACAAAGCTGAAAAGTGGTGGTGTTGTCTGCGTACACAATTCTGTTATGTGCCATGTGGAACATCTGCTTCAATCAACAGAGGACTGTGTTTTTCTGAAGGTTGGTAAGTGTTTTGAATTCTCTGTTTGACATTCTTGCTGCGTTTGTTTACATTGCTCCTGAACGTTCCGTTATCTGTGCGCGCGTGTGTGTGTGTGTGCGTGCGTGTTTTCGTTAGTCCTTGTATTGTAAAGCGCTTAGAGCTAATCTAGGATTTGCACTATAGAAATATTCATTATTATTATTATTATTATTAAAGAACAGTAATAACGGTATTGATTTATTAGAAAACTGTATATCAGAGGTAATTGACCGTTATCCTGACTTACCTTGGTTACTGTGTGGCGATTTTAATGCCCGAACGTCTGAACTCTCTGATGTGGATAACGTCGGTGAAAATAGACACGCACAACTACTAGAAGATGTAGAAATATTAATGCAGAATGTGCCACAAACTGTTCGTAAATCTTAAGACAGTGGTGTCAGTAATTATGGTTGTAGACTTATTTAACTATGTACAGAATATGATCTGTTAGTTGTAAATGGAAGAACTGAAGGGGATAGTGAGGGGGAAATGACATGCATAGCAAACCAGGGTAAAAGTGTAGTAGATTATTTTGTTTGTTCACAATTACTATTTGATACTGTTGTTGATATGTACGTGGCAAACAGGTGTGAATCTGATCATTTTCCTATTGTTGCTTCCTTTACTTATCCTGATAGCATGGAGACTGAGGACGATGCTGAACAAATTGTACTGGAAGAAGTGTTTCATTCGTTTGGAAAGAAGAATATGCAGTCATTCGCTGATTATATTTTCTGTAACAAAGACAGAGAATTTCAAAATTTTATGACGGCATGTGAATGTGACGTTGAGGCGGGGGTTGACCTGTCTTGTGACATTCCTTCTGAACGCTGCGGGTCAAATGAGGTCAAAGCGGAAAATGCAAGTATCCCGTGAACAGCCTCCCTGGTCGGACGAAGAGTGTGAGCGTGCGAAAGAGAAGAAATATCAACATCTGGGTGTATTCAGACAGTCAAATTTAAGGGAGGATTTCATCATTTTTTGAATCAGAAGCAGCAATTTAAAGAATTGTGTGAAAGTAAAAAAGCAGTACAAAATGAGCGCGTTTTATACGAACTAAATGCTGCGTGTTCTGATATTAATTCCAAAGCGTTTCGGCAAAAAGTTAAGTCATTGACATCAACACAAACCGAACTGTTCGAAACTGATCTCACCTCGTGCGTGGTATGATTACTTTAAAAATTTGTTCAATGTAGAGCTTCCCCAAAGTTGGAGAATGGCTGCCTTAGTCCGAGGATGAAAATACGGTCATGCACACAAAATTCCACTCCCTTTGTTGGGTAGATGGGATTAATCCTTGCCTTTCTATACAGGGGGTGTCCGCAGGAGTATCAGCCTGCGTATGCAGAAGAAGAAGAAGAAGAAGAAGAAGCTCAATGCAGAACAATCAGCGGATGACTCTGATTTCGACCGGGAGGTTGAAGATATTCTAAATGATCATGTACCTGGAAACTGCAGTGATTGTTTAAATGCCCAAGGAGATGGGGACATTTCAGAGGTTGAAATTCGTAGTGCTATTCGTGCATTAAAACATGGAAAAACATCTGGACCAGATGGTCTGTTCTCTGATTTTTTCATTCACGCTGAAGGTGTTCTTGTTAAATTTCTGTATCCGTTGTTCAACAGAATTTTTGAAAGTGGGGAGTACCCTCAAAGCTGGACGAAAGCTGTTATATTCCCCATACGCAAAAAAGGTAGTTCAAGTAAAACTGACAGTTATAGGAGGATTTCATTGTTGCACATAATCAGCAAATTATATAGTGCAGTAGTTAATAACAGACTAAAGGACTTTTGTCATGCAAATGATACTATTCCTGAAGCTTAAGCAGGTTTTCGCAAAGGTTACAGTACCACAGATAACTTTTTTCTCTTCAATCACTGGTTCATCAAATACCCCACAAAACATGGTGGTCGGTTTTACACACTCTTTGTGGATTTCTCAAAAGCATTTGATAGTATACACAGACAAAACTGCTATATTTCATATTACAGAAAACGGGTATTCACGGGAAAATGATCAAAACATTGAAGGATATGTATAGACATTTGAAAGCCACTGTCAAAGTTGGAACCAGTATAAATGAGTATTTTGACTCTGTGTCAGGTGTAAGACAGGGCTGTGTATTAAGTCCATTGTTGCTCTCTATATTTTTGTCAAAGTTGCAAGTTGACTTATTAGACTGTAGTGCGAGAGGCATCGACATTTTTGCAGAACTGCTTGGGTTTTTTTCTGTAGATGTATGCAGATGATATTGCTTTAGTTTCCGACTCTGTGGCAGACTTGCAGAAGAAGATAGTGTATATGGAAAACTACTGCCATAAATGGGGTCTGACTGTGAATATGGATAAAACCATAGTTGTTGTGTTCAAAAATGGTGGTTTCATTAAATCAACTGAGAAATGGTGGTATGATGGTAAGCAGATCCAGGCTGAACCTAGATACAATTATCTTGGCGTTATATTCTCAGCCACATTAAACTGGTCCAAGTGTACAGAAAATTTGTCAGGTAAAGGCTCTGAAAGCAGTGGCAGGAATTAAAAGACTGCATGTTAAACTTCAAGGAATGCCTGCTACTATGTTATTCAAATTTTTGACACAAAAGTAAATCCAATTCTGTTGCATGGTTCTGATATATGGGGGCTTCAAAAATATTATGCTATTGAAAATGTCCAGATTAAATTTGCAAGATGGTTTTAGGGGTTGGAAGGGATATCAAAAACAACATTGCCCTTGGGGAGTGTGGTAGGTATCCTATCTATATTGATACATATCTTCGACTTGTGAAATATTGGTGCAGGCTTGTGTGTATGTCCGACAACAGATATCCAAAACAATGCTATAAAATGATGCGAATGCACGATCACTCTGGTAGAAAAAAAAATGGGTTACACGTGTTAGACTGCTATTGTGCACTTACGGCTTTGGATATGTATGGCAGATGCAGAATATGAGAAATGCTCATTGTTTTATAGATCTGCTGAAACAACGTTTGAAGGATTCATATTTTCAAGACTGGCATTCTTCACTTTCATCACGCCCTGACTATTGTATGTATCACCCAGAGATAGTAATGGCCAGTTACGCGAGTCAGTTGTCTGCTCGCGAACATTGTCGTGTTTTGTGTCTGTTTAGATGCACTCGGTTACCTCTGAATAGTTTGTGTCACTCGACTCAACGAATCATTGATCCATTTTGTAAACAGTGTGATGGTTATTGTATTGAAAATTTATGTCATTTCATGTTAATCTGTTCTAAATGTTCCACACTTCGCAGGAAATTCATATCCTTGTGTTAGTATCGTTTTCCATTAGAATTTAAGATATAGTTATTAGGTAGAAATATGTCAAATCAATTGTTATTCAAAGTTGCAGTATACATTACTGAACCCATAAAATTAAGGAAATGAAACCTGTCTGTAACTGGTTCATAAGGTATCCTCTTTCAAACTCACCAATACTATGCTAATTATTGTGCAAATCAGTTCTCCTGTTCATATGGGCCAGAGTACCTGCAAAAACTGAATAAAGCATTATTATTATCATTATTATTATTACACACACACGCGCGCGCGCGCGCGCGCTTACGTACTCACGCACGTACACGCGCGCACTCTATTCATCCGAATCTGTACTCAAAGAAAAGGCAGCAGCTCCTTGCTCTGCCCCTCCAAATACTGCCGACACCAGCATCACTTTGTGCACGACGGACATCTTGAGGTGCATGACATCACAACAGAGACAATTGAACGTCACAGCGTTTGACGTCAGTCTTTCCTACGTCCACGAGGCGGAGAAAAGTTCAACCGGAAATTCATCTTCTTTAACGTGCGAGGTAATAATTCGCACGCCCTCACCACTAAACCAGACGAACGAAGGTCTTCATGTCAGCTTTCTGCAGCAAACCTGTGTGCCACACAACTCCGTTCTCGTGTTCAGATTCTTTGCAGAACTTTTTGTCAACATTGTTTCAGGCTGGATTGACTTGAAAGACTTTGTTGAGCCCATGAAGAAAAGCTGTCTATATGACAGCATCGTGTGGACAGGCTGTGAGCCAGGACACGACCCACTGCCCCCGTTTGTGGTCAGAAGTGACCAGTTGTCTGTCGTCCTACGTGTCAATGACGGCAGCAAGGACTACAAGGTGCAGATGAGGATCACCAGAAGGGAGCCCCCTGTGCAGGGCACAGAGCTGGAAGCGGTGCCCGTGTCGCCACATCTCGGTGAGTGGGCAGGAAAGGGACACTTTAGTTTGTTGCCAGTGGGCAGGAAAGGGACACACTTTTGTGTATTGCCAGTGGGCAGGAAAGGGACACACTTTAGTGTATTGCCAGTGGGCAGGAAAGGGACACACTTCAGTGTATTGCCAGTGAGCACAAAAGGGACACACTTTAGTGTATTGCTAGTGGGCAGGAAAGGGACACACTTTAGTTCATTGCCAATGGGCAGGAAAGGGACACACTTCAGTGTATTGCCAGTGGCACAAAAGGGACACACTTCAGTGTATTGCCAGTGGGCACAAAAGGGACACACTTCAGTGTATGCTAGTGGGCAGGAAAGGGACACACTTTAGTGTATTGCTAGTGGGCAGGAAAGGGACACACTTTAGTTCATTGCCAATGGGCAGGAAAGGGACACACTTCAGTGTATTGCCAGTGGGCACAAAAGGGACACACTTCAGTGTATTGCCAGTGGGCACAAAAGGGACACACTTCAGTGTATTGCTAGTGGGCAGGAAAGGGACACACTTTAGTTCATTGCCAATGGGCAGGAAAGGACACACTTCAGTGTATTGCCAGTGGGCACAAAAGGGACACACTTAGTGTATTGCTAGTGGGCAGGAAAGGGACACACTTTAGTGTATTGCTAGTGGGCAGGAAAGGGACACACTTTAGTTCATTGCCAATGGGCAGGAAAGGACACACTTCAGTGTATTGCCAGTGGGCACAAAGGGACACACTCAGTGTATTGCTAGTGGGCAGGAAAGGGACACACTTTAGTTCATTGCCAATGGCAGGAAAGGGACACACTTTAGTTTATTGCCAGTTCATTAGCATTCCTGCGTGTTAACGACCCCGTTTTTATCATATAATCCCTTAGGTCATTTTCCACAAACTCCCTTTGTTTTTGTGTTTGTCTGTCTATTCTCTCTCTTTGTCTCTGTCCTTCTCTCTCTCTCTCTCTCTCTCTCTCTCTCTCTCTCTCTCTCTCTCTCACTGTATGTACTTCAGAGTACAGTGATGACGATGTAGAAGACTTCTATGGCCAATGCAGAAAGATCAAGTAGATCAAGTTCCCAAGAGAGACAATCTAATAGTACAAGGCGACCAGAACGCCAAGATAGGAGAAGAGGCTTAGGGGCACATGCAGAAAATTTTGCAACAACGAGACAAATGACAGAGGCGACTGACTACTGGAGTTTGCCAGTTTCAACAATATCATAATAGTAAACATTTTTGGACAGCACAAAGTATCAAGAAGATAGCCATGCCACAGCCCAAATAGGCAATGCCACAACCAGATTAAGTTCATCACAGTGAAGAGACGTTCTCAGTCAAGCGTGAACATCGCGAAGACACGCAGCTTCCTGGGAGTTTATGTAGTAAGTGACCATGACTTGCTGATGATGGCTTTCCAACTACGTCTGAAGACAATCAGCAAACAGAAACACACGGCTCAAGTTTGACCTTAAAAAGCTGGAGGACCCTGAGGTAGATGAGGCCTTTCAGGCCATGATAGGCCGGGAATTTGCAGCACTCTCCATCCTTGATGTGAAAGAGGATACAGACGTCGAGACACTTGTAAACAACTTCAACACTGCGGTGACAAAAACTACCACTGAGATCCTCGGCAAACATCGCCCTGTCAAAAGTCGGTGGGCCACAGCAGACATTCTTGATTTGTGCGTGAAGAGAAGAGAAATTAGAACAAGGGTAATGAAGCTGATGGAGCACAGCACAAAATAGCACTTAGCCAGGAGATAAAGGAAAATGTGAAGAAAGCAAAGAAGACATGAGTAGAGGAGCAGTGCCAAGACATTGAGGACAGCTTACAGTAGGAAAGCATACCAGCTTGTAACAGACCTGACAACCTCTAAGTAAGGACGAGTTTCCACCATACAGGACAAGTCAGGGAATTTGCCTCACAGAAGACGAGGCCATTTTCAAACATTGGACAGAATACTGTTCCGACTTATACAACTTCATCACAACAGGGGACCCACAAGTCCTGAATGTCCTCCCCCCAGTAACAGACTGTGACAACATCCACATACTGCGTGAAGAAGTAGAAGCAGCAGTTGAGTCCTTGAAACTAGGAAAATCAGCGGGGTGGACAACATAACAGCAGAGTTAGTGACGGAAGGAGGAGATGCTATGATCAGTGCCCTCACAGTCATTTGTAACACGATTTGGCAAACTGGTTGAGTGGCCAGCACCACAGACCCAGTGCCTGATCATCACTCTCCCCAAGAAAGGCAATTCATAACTTTGCCAAAATTACCGAACCATCAGTCTGATCAGTCACCCGAGCGATGTGATGCTGAAAATCTTTTTGAACAGACTGACACTGCAAGCAGAGAAGATCATAGATGAAGAACAGATAGGGTTTAGAGTAGGCCACAGTACCACCAAACAGATTTTTAATTTGAGGATAATGTATAAGAGATATCACCAGCACCGGCAGAACCTGCACCACAATTTTGTGGATTTCAAAAAAGCCTTCGACAGTGTGTGGCATGCAGCCTTGTGTGCGACCATGAGACCGTACAACATCAATGACAACCTGATCAGGACCATAGAAGGCCTCTACGATAGGGCCACCAGTGCAGTCTTCCTCAATGGTACCACAGGAGAATGGTTCTAGGCAACAGTTGGAGTGAGGCATGCTGTTTACTCTCACCCACTCTTTTCAACATTTATCTGAAGAGAATTGTGACTGAAGCACTGGATGGACATCTAGGCACAATAAGCCTTGAGGGCAGGACAGCAAGAAACCTACGTTTTGATGACATCGACGGGCTAGCAGGAGAAGAGCAGGAGCAAGCCAACCTAGCAGAGTACCTTGACAAATAAGTAAAGGGAAAAGGTGGCAAAAAGAGTACCTGGAGAGGGGATGACCGACGTTTCGTGTCGTAGACACTTCAACAGGGAATGACAGCAGAGGGAAGATGTTGATGGTGGTTGACTTGAGTCACTGAGCGCAGTTCATGGTTTGAAGGGGTGGAAAGGGCAGAGGTAGGAGTGGTGGGCAATACTGAATGTAGGGGTGATCATGATTCACAATAGAAATGGGGAGTGTTAATGGACAGCAAAGGAGAGACAAAGGAAGGGGGAGGGGGGAGGGGGGGAAGAAGGGAGGAGGAGGGGGGGAAGAAAGGAGGGGGGGGAAGAAAGAGGAGGGCTGATGGTTTGGGGTGAGGTATCATTCCCTGACATTGAGCCCATGTGGGCTCAAGGTGCCAAGGCGCTGTATTAACTTTCCATGTATTTTCTGTAGTTCCCTCTCGACGACCATTTCTCCAAAGAGCTGCCACTCTGATGTGGGAAAGATGGTGATGGTCCAAATTGAAGTGGTTTGCCACAGGAGTGTCTTTTCCTGTGAAGATGCTGTCTCTATGTTCTTTAAAACCTTCGTTTAGATATCTGTATGTTTCACCCACATACATCTTGGGACAAAGGGTACAACTAAGAACATAGACTATATTCTGAGTCTGGCAGGTGAAGTGGGACCTCATGTGGAAGCTGCGTCCGGATGGGCCTTGCACGGTAGTTGTCGGATTAAGAAAGTCACAGGTTTTGCATTTGGGTTTCTTGCACTGGAAATTGCCTGGTTGGGTTTGGGGGGGGGGGGATGAAAGGTGAAAGGTAGAGTGCATCAGGTGGTCACCAAGGTTTTTGTCCCTTTTGAATGCCACCATAGGTGGTAGACTGAAAATGTTTTGGAGAGCTGGATCCTCCTTCAAGGATCCTCCCCAAACCATCAGCCCTCCTATTTCTTCCCCCCCTCCTTTCTTCCCCCCTCCCCCCCCTTCCCCCCTCCCTCGTCTCTCCTTTGCTGTCCATTAACACTCCCCATTTCTATTGTGAATCATGAGGAGGTTCGAACCCGCAACCCCAGGATCACGCGTCCAGCGCTCTACCAACTGAGCTATTCCGGCTATAAAGGCCTTTTATCCACAGTGAAAAAAAAAGGAAAATTATATGTTTTGTCTTGCATCAAGATCTACAGGCTTGCCGAAATCATTCTTCGAGGGACAGCGCGAGGAGATAAAAGGAAGAGTGATAGAAGCAGACGGGAGGACAACATCAGTGCATGTACTGGCCTCACACTCAGCAACTGCCTCAGAGCGTCCAAGAACCGGGACGAGTGGAAGAAGCTGATCGCGAAGATGTCTGTGGCAACCCAAAAGTCTTCAAGACTACAAAATAGGTAATATATATATAATGCTGAACAATTAAGTAGTGGGCGAATATGTGCAGGCTAAGAATTTTTCCATCCTTATACTAAGGATTTGGCAAAGATTTAATTAAACCACAATTGAATATAAAGAAAATGGGAACTTAAAAGTGAGAAACTATGTTATAAATATGAAAACCTTTCACTAGCTGCATGAGCGAAACACCGTAAATTCTCTCGAAAACGATTCTATTTGTAGTGCCTGCTCTTAGATTCTTCGTCCGCTGGATCAGACTCATCACAGAGACACAGCCGATTGTGTTTGTGCTCTTGGCGTCAAATAGAGACACACCACAGTCCATAATTCTGTGGTGTTCTCGCCACCAAGGGTTCAAAAAAGAATCCAACAGCACCCCCAAAGAAGCCAGCGAAGGGTAGTAAATGTAGCTAAACGAAAATATGGAGAGGAAAAAAGTTGCTGAAAAACTAAAAGCATTATGCAAACAGTATAATATGAAGGGGACAATCTTTGAGCCTATGCCTGAGGATCCATTCAAGGATGCAAGGGAGATCAAAAAATATGGAACAGTCTGAGAGGTCAGCTCTGCTATTCAATAACCCAAGCATTGTCAGCGGCTAAGAATTGTGCAGAACAACCTTTACTTGGATCTCCTAAGAGATGTTATCGCCCACTGATGGACCAAACAATATAATGCTTTGGATATATATATAGATATATATAGATATATATAGATAGATAGATATACTACGCACAAAAAGTTAAGGATCGGTATGTGAAAACAGGTGCGTAATAAACTCAGTTCGCTACTGTTATTTATTTCTTAGTCCAGCCAAATTGTCATGAATTCTTGTTCAGCTGTAAGTGGGCGATGTTGTGTTAGTGCGAAAATTGCACGAGATTCTCTACTACTGAGCTGGGCCGCAAACGGAAAAGCGGAAACTTGCGAAAAATGACCTTGTTTTGGACCGTTCTGCCTGAACACATTGCACTTGCCAGATGGAAAAACCATTATGCACGTGCAAGCACTGCTGTTTATGTGTGAGATGCTGTCGCTCGCTTGGCTATATAAGAAGACATTCCACCAGTAGCAGGCCTGATCTGACAATGCCTCCACGACGAAAATTAAGCGAGTTGGATAGGGGACGAGCTGTTGCATGGTTCCAAGATGGTGTTCCCAAGCGAGAAGTGGCCAGGCGACTTCATGTGTCCATCTCGGTCATTGTCCGACTGATTCAACGCTTCACAGCCACTGGGATTGTCCATGAAAGATGCAGATCTGGTCGACCGAAGAAGACAACCCCACGTGACGATCGTCTCATTGAACGACAAGCCCTGCAGACAAGAACAGCCTCTTCCAGCATAATTCAAAGGCAGTTCAGGGTGGCTACTAACATCAACATCCGCCAGCAGACCATACGGAACCGCCTACATGGGTTTAATCTCCGTTCTCGTCGCCCAGCAGTACGGCCACGCTTAACTCCAGCCCATAGGGCAGCACGCCGCGCCTTCTGCGCACGTCACGTGAGGTGGACACGTCAGCAATGGTCCCAGGTCCTGTTCAGTGATGAATCACGCTTCACCCTTCACGACAACGACGGCCGACTGAGGGTCTGGAGGCGCCCAGGGCAACGCTTTACTGACGCCACTGTCCAAGAAAAGGTGGCCTTTGGTGGAGGTTCTGTAATGGTCTGGGGGGCCTTCAGCCTTCACCACAGAACACCCTTGTATCATGTACAGGGTAACCTGACTGGCATCGGATACCGGGATGAGATCCTTCGACTGCTGGCTGTGCCTACACTGCAGCAGATGGGACCGAGGGCTGTCTACCAGGATGACAATGCTCGCCCCCACAGGGCAAGGGTGGTCAACGACTTCCTGCAGCAGTCTGGAGTCAACAGAATGGAGTGGCCAGCATGCAGTCCCGATCTCAACCCGATTGAGAACCTCTGGGATGAGCTGGATCGCAAAGTGAGGAGCCACCCCCCTCCCAGGGATGCCCAACACCTCTACCAGATGCTGCAGGCTGAGTGGCAGGCGCTTCCACAGAGGATCTTCACCAACCTGGTCAACTCGATGAGGACTCGCTGCGTCGAGTGCCAGAACAGCCATGGTGGTTACACGCATTACTGAGCTTTTGGGAGCATCAGTATGCCCTGTCTTGTGATTTCAATGACTTTGGGAAATCAAATTTGGATACGTACCCACTTTAATCAAATGTACACACCAAACGATTGCTCGAGATTGAAGGCAATTGTGTATCGTTATCACTAAAGAATGGAATTAAATGTTGGCCAAACTTCAACGCATTGACTTTCTTATTTTGACAGTTATGAATGTTTGTGAAAGTGATCCTTAACTTTTTGTGCGTAGCTTATATTGGCGAACAATCAAGAAGTGGGGGAAAACACGCGCAGGCTAACAATTCTTCCGTCGTTATAGTAATGACTTGGCAAAGATTTGATCTTTAAAAAAGAAAAAAAAGTGTGTGCGTGTGATATATTATATATATATATATATATATATATATATATGTGTGTGTGTGTGTGTGTGTGTGTGTGTGTGTGTGTGTGTGGAATATATACATATATATATATATATATATATATATAAAGGTGGGATATGTGGGGGCGGAGGGGGGGAGAGAATTAAGAACGAAAAATCAGGGAAATATATTACAAATATTCAACCCTTCACTAGCCGCATTTGGGAACCATTGTAATCCATTTTGAAGACAGAACCATTCATATCACCTGCTCCAAGGCCTTTCGTCCGCGCGCGTGTGTGTGTCTCTTTGTTTCTCTGTCTCTGTCTCTGTCTCTGTCTCTCTCTGTCTCTCTCTCTCTCTCTCTCTTAAAGGAGGGTGAGGAGTAAGGTGGGGTAGGACGTGGGGGGGGGGGGGAAGAAAAAGGTTTTAGAGAGTGTAGGCTTAGCCTTGAGGTGACATGCACTTTTGATATTTTCTCCTTTATGCCTTTGCTTAATTGCAGATTCATGGCCAGCAATCACACACACACATACACACATACACACAGACATACACACACACACACATACACACATACACACACTCACACACACACACACACACACACACACACACGCACACACACACATACACACATACACACTCACACACACACACACACACACACACACACACACACACACAACACACACACACACAACACACAACGCATGCACACACGCACGCCCGCACACATACAAAAATAGACGATACAAGATTCTAGACAAATCAACTCTCACACAACACAACCTCTGGAAAGGGGTGCACAAAGTTACCTGATGATTTAAAAATGTTCGGACAGTTGAACCAGCATTGAAGGCATAACTTAATGCATAATTAAAGTGTAATTCAACGTACAATAACAATAAGATGCAGTTTAAGACATGATTAAATGTTCAATGGTCGGTTAGGTCAGTCAAAATATTTCACTGAAACAGAGGCAGCCGTTTGCTCACTAACAGAAAGTCAGTCATCATGAGTGACAGAGTTCAGCAGAACGAACAATGTGTGAACAGCCAGGGCCGTCTATACATCAGCAACTATCGGGAAATATGGGACGCAAAAACAGCGAACCCCCTCCCCCCCCCTTCCCCCACCCCACCCCCCAAATAAAAGGGGGGGGGGGAGTAAATCCATAGCTCTGTATCAAAAACAATTTCATGTCACATTACATGACTGATTTTATAAAGCTGTCCCTGTTAATCCCCGGGAGTGACTCGGGATCACTGAGAACGACAACAAATGAAGTGCATTCTACTCACTATTTAGCTCCCAGCGCTTGATAAGCAAGACTTCATCCAGACTTTGCCAATGTGACACAGACTGAAGGGTAGAACTGTACGTAACATGTAGCCTTGTCACGTGAGCAGGATACGTGCAGCCGGTGGGCTACAATCCAGCGTCGGAGACGTCAGTTTTGGAGACGTTCCGTCACAAGGTATCCGTTGGGGTCAAGGACGGTCAGGTCCTCATGATCAGCTTTCGTCACATGCACTTACAGTGTTCACACAAAGAGCAGGTCACTCTCTACACGGTGAGAAAGGGACGGAAGGAGAAACGCTGGAGTCGTTGTGGAACGTTACCTCCCTTGCCGGAAGTACTGGATGACCTAAGGGAGGCGATTGTGGAGGTGGAAGTTGATCCCAATCTGTTTGATCAGGGAATGCCCTATTATGATATGAATAGACTGATTAGAAGTCGTGGATTTCGGATGATCTACAGCTGGCACAACGTGAGCGCATAGAATTGTTGTCCCTACGTGTCCTGTCTTGTATACCAACCCCTCTCTGTGTTAGTATTCTTCTTCTCCTTCTTCTTCTTCTTCTTCTTCTTCTTATCATCATTATTATTATTATTACCATTACTATAATTATCATCATAATTATCATTATTATTAAGGGTGCTTACTTAGCGCCGATCCTCGACTAGAGACCAAGCTCTAAGCGCTTTACAATTCACATTCTCGTTTTCACAAAGGGGTACTTACCTGGGTGGAGCTGACAGAAAATCTACCTGACGGTGCTTCATTCAGTCGTTGTCCGTGCTATTCAGTCAGTATCATTCACTCAATTTCCTCTCTTCACTCTTCCCGTTTCTCAGGCAGGGTGCATTCTATCACCAATATCAATGTCCAACCTGGCCTTCTCTTCCGAAAGTTGTGATACGATTTCATGTGTGTGCAAGATGTTATGCGTGCGTTCACACACGGAACTTCGGTTTATAGTCTCATTCGGACTTTTTTAAACTAGATTCAGAACCAGTGTTAACTCCTAGTAAAAAAAAAAAAAAATCATCCTGTACCGAAACGGCCCGGCGGAGATTCGAACCCGCAATCTCGGGAGCACCAAAATTACCAGTCCAGCGTGCCACCAACTGAGCTATTCCGGCCCCAAAATTACAGTTCTTGCTTATGTTCGCAAAAATGAAAGTCAGTAAGGTAAGGTAATGTTGCTTTACGCCTAGCCGACCGCAAAAGGCCATACCAGAACTGATGCAAGATCAATCCACCCAAACAAATAAATAAAACAACACACACACACGCACACACGCACGCACGCACGCACGCACGCACGCACACACTCACACACACACACACACACACACACACACACACACACACACACACGCGCGCGCGCGCGCGCGCGCGCGCGCGCGCGCGCGCGCGTATAAACGCACACACACATATTAAACGGGCAGATATTTGACATTTGACTCTGATGCAATTTATATTAAAGCTTATAAAGATTTACAAGTCTAGTTCCCCCCCCCCCCCCCACCACACACACAAACAAACAAGCGGGCGTGTGCGCGAGCACGCGCGCGTGCGCGAAAAGCCACATGATCTTAACAAGTGGACTGCCTGCGTATGATATATGGAAGCCTAGTGACTGTGTAACGCAACCAGTCAACACACATTTTGATAAACACATACCTCCTCTTGCAGTGAATGATATTTTTCTTTTGGTCACAGCTTGTTTCTCGACAACAATTCCATTAGTACATCTGTACACTGCAGGAGAAGCCTCCGAGATATTGTGCATATCCCTCTCTCTTTAACCCCACCCTTTCTAACCAAGTCCTTGATACTGTGCATATGCCTCTCTCTTTAACCCCTTCGAGATATTGTGCCTGTGCCTCTCTCTTTAACCCTTCGAGATACTGTGCATGTCCCTCTCTCTTTAACCCCATCTTTTCTAACCAAGTCGTTTACACTGTGCGTATGCCTCTCTCTTTAACCCCATCCTTTCTAATGTCCTTTATACTGTGCATATGCCTCTTTCTTTAACCCCACCCTTTCTATCCAAGTCCTTTATACTGTGCATATGCCTCTCTCTTTAACCCCATCCTTTCTAACGTCCTTTGTACGTGCGTATGCCTCTCTCTTTAACCCATCCTTTCTAACGTCCTTTATACTGTGCATATGCCTCTTTCTTCAACCCCACCCTTTCTAACCAAGTCCTTTATACTGTGTATGTTCCTCTTTCTTCAACCCCACCCTTTCTAACCAAGTCCTTGATACTGTGTATGTTCCTCTTTCTTTAACCCCACCTTTCTAACCAAGTCCTTTATACTGTGTATGTGCCTCTTTCTTTAACCCCACCCTTTCTAACCAAGTCCTTGATACTTGGTTTCCTTTGAAAGTCCGTATACTCAAGCCCCTTATTAACAGTCCTTTATACACATGTTATTCTTCTTATTATTATGAATACTTACATAGCGCCTGTCCTTGGCTAGAGACCAAGCTTTGAGCGCTTTACAATCCACACTGCCTACCTGGGTAGTGCGGACTGAAGAGCTGCCAGCTGGCGCTTCATTCAGTCGCTTCCCGTGTCATCCAGTCAATATCGTTCATTCAATTACCTTACTTTCTTCATTCTTTCCATTTCTCACGCAGGGTGCATGCTATGCAGAACGTGTCATCCATACCACCGACCAACCTGGCCTTCTCTTTCGACAGTTGGTAATGGGATTTTACGTGTGTGCAAGATGTTAGGTGTGCGTTCACACACGGAACCTCTATTCATTGTCTCATTTGAAGAACTGTTTGACAAATGGAGTCAGAACTAATGTTAACTCCGAGGGAAAAATCCCCCTGTACCGAAACGGCCCGGCGGAGATTCGAACCCGCAACTCCAGGATCACCAAGATTACGAGTCTGGCGCTCTACCACTGAGCTATTCCGGCCCCCTTTATACTCAGGCCTCTTTCTAACTAAGTTCTGTGTTCTCAGGTCCTTTCTAAGTCCTGCATCTCTGCCCCTTCTCACTAAGTCCTTTATTCTCAGGTCCTTTCTAAGTCCTTTATACTCAGAGCCCCGTTCTAATCAAGTTCTTTATGTTCATGCTCTTTTCCAAGACCCTGATACTCAGGCGATTTTCTATCCGAGTTCGTTATACCCAGGCCCCTTTCTCAGTACGTCATTTCTATTCTGATCCCTTTCTAAGTCATTTATACTCAGATCCCTTTCTAACTTGTTTATTCTCGAGATCCCTCTCTAAGTCATTTATGCTCAGATCCCTTTCTAAGTCATTTATACTGCGGTCGCTGTCTACTGACGTCCTTTATAGTCAGGTCCCTTTCTAACTGTGTACTTCATATACATGCCCTTTTATTTCCTCAGTCTTTGACACCCAATCTCCTTTCTAAGCCCTTTACACTTAGGCCCCTTTCTAACTAAGTCTTTCAAGCTGACGCCCCTTTTTAAGTCCTTCAAGCTGACGCCCCTTTGTAAGTCCTTTCAGCTGACGCCCCTTTCTAACCAAGTCATTTAAGCTGACGCCCCTTTCTAACCAAGTCCTTCAAGCTGACGCCCCTTTCTAAGTCCTTTCAGCTGACGCCCCTTTCTAACCAAGTCCTGTAAGCTGACGCCCCTTTCTAACTAAGTCATTTAAGCTGACGCCCCTTTCTAACTAAGTCCTTTAAGCTGACGCCCCTTTCTAACTAAGTCCTTTCAGCTGACGCCCCTTTCTAAGTCCTTTAGGCTGACGGCCCTTTCTAAGTCCTTTAAGCCGACGCCCCTTTCTAAGTCCTTTAAGCTGACGCCCCTTTCTAAGTCCTTTAAGCTGACGCCCCTTTCTAAGTCCTTTAAGCTGACGCCCCTTTCTAAGTCCTTTCAGCTGACGCCCCTTTCTAAGTCCTTTAGGCTGACTGCCCTTTCTAAGTCCTTTAAGCTGACGCCCCTTTCTAAGTCCTTTAAGCCGACGCCCCTTTCTAAGTCCTTTAAGCTGACGCCCCTTTCTAAGTCCTTTAGGCTGACGCCCCTTTCTAAGTCCTTTAAGCCGACGCCCCTTTCTAAGTCCTTTAAACCGACGCCCCTTTCTAAGTCCTTTAAGCCGACGCCCCTTTCTAAGTCCTTTAGGCTGACGGCCCTTTCTAAGTCCTTTAAGGCTGACCCCTTTCTAAGTCCTTCAAGCTGACGCCCCTTTCTAAGTCCTTTAGGCTGATGCCTCTTTCTAAGTCCTTTAAGCTGACGTCCCTTTCTAAGTCCT
>CM065748.1:6704432-6705529 GCA_033310375.1 Conus canariensis | reverse complement strand
GCGTCTGAAAAGCATCTGTGATTTACACTTACTGCTTTATAGCCATAAAGTAGCTGTTTTCAGTTGGAATATGCCTGACGCGGGCCTGCAATCTCAGATTTCGTTCTCAGTTACGAGGAGGCTGACTGGCGATACGTGCTGACGGCCGCCAGGGTTTTGTCTGTTGATAGGTGGTGTCTTTGAAAGTGTTGTACGCAAATTGTTTACAACTTAGTGAAATAAAGCCAACACGCGAGAGACAACCGAAATGTTGCTTTCGCTGGAACCTGAGTTGTGATGCTGTGAAACACATATGGGTAATGCCACCTACAACTCGAGTTTGGTACTTCGTCACATTCCGCTCGACACCAGCACGGTGTGAAGAAATCATGCGAGGATGTGTGATACGGGTGGATACGTTGTGTATCTAGCCCGTACTGTATAAGTGACGTGGAATCTAAAACTGTTTATTATGGCAGACAGCCAGTACCAGAGATTCTGTAAATTTTGATGACGCAAAGGGGATTTTTCCCCATAGGCACATGGACAGAGTTGCTTTTTCTCTCTCAGTTTTTGGTGTGGTCTTTGAATTTGCGGCGGAAGGGCTTTGTGTGTATAAAAGAAAGTCAAATCCCTTTTTCTCGCCTCAAAGTCAACGAACTGCTAAGGACTTGGTGCAGATATAGAAATCTGCATGATTAGAATAGTCAGGAGAAAGTGTCTTTCGCAGAAGACGGGGGACCCCGAATCTAAGCAACAGAAGAACATTTGGTTGATTCTCCGTAGAGGGGAGAAAGGGGAGGATGGTCTAAGAGGAACTGCGCCAGGAGGGTCATGCCAGAATGAGGCATTGTGTCCGCGCCATTTTTAGCCACTTCCAGATTTTGTTTTATCCTCTCTTTCCACCCCAGATCTCTTCCATACCTTTAACTGGCTCCAGGCGCTCAGCTGCCACACACAGGATTGTTTCAGTAACGAACAGTAGCAAGTTTTTTCCCTCGTGTTCATAATGATGATTGGCGAGCTGTGCTTGATCTAGTTGCGAGGTGAGGCGACTGCAGGTGGAAATCTAAACAACGTTGAAATGTTAGTGATAATGCACCGCCAAAAAACGTAGA
>CM065748.1:6691932-6699432 GCA_033310375.1 Conus canariensis | reverse complement strand
CAGTCTTACAGTCTGTGGTGGTTCACTGGTGGTGATCAGTCTTACAGCCTGTGGTGGTTCACTGGTGGTGATCAGTCTTACAGTCTGTGGTGGTTCACTGGTGGTGATCAGTCTTATAGCCTTTGTTGGTTCACTGGTGGTGATCAGTGTTACAGTCTGTGGTGGTTCACTGGTGGTGATCAGTCTTACAGTCTGTGGTGGTTCACTGGTGGTGATCAGTCTTACAGTCTGTGGTGGTTCACTGGTGGTAATCAGTCTTACAGTCTGTGGTGGTTCACTGGTGGTAATCAGTCTTACAGTCTGTGGTGGTTCACTGGTGGTGATCAGTCTTACAGCTGTGGTGGTTCACTGGTGGTGATCAGTCTTACAGTCTGTGGTGGTTCACTGGTGGTGATCAGTCTTACAGCCTGTGGTGGTTCACCGGTGGTGATCAGTCTTACAGCCTTTGGTGGTTCACTGGTGGTGATCAGTCTTACAGCCTTTGGTGGTTCACTGGTGGTGATCAGTCTTACAGTCTGTGGTGGTTCACTGGTGGTGATCAGTCTTACAGCCTTGGTGGTTCACTGGTGGTGATCAGTCTTACAGCCTTTGTTGATTCACTGGTGGTGATCAGTCTTACAGCCTTTGGTGGTTCACTGGTGGTGATCAGTCTTACAGCCTTTGGTGGTTCACTGGTGGTGATCAGTCTTACAGTCTGTGGTGGAGCGGTGAAGTGAGGAGACGTGGTTTCCCCTTATTGTGACAGTGTGCTAAGCTAAACATCTGCTGGTCTGATTGACAGGCGGTCAGAGAAACATGACAGCCAATCGTGTCACTGTAGACAGGGGAGGGTGTGTGCGCCTTAGTAAACAGAGGGGGAGAGGGGGGGGGTCATCCTCCACCACCTGCAGGGTGAGGAAATATGTAGACAATTCGAGAACATTATCTCTTAGATGTTTTAAGTATTTATTGCCTTTATGTAGGAAAAATAGCTATGTTGTCCACTCCTTTGAGATGCAGGTAGAACGGATACCCTGTCATCTTTTCTGCGACTAAGGTGAGGGGGAGGGGGGGGGGAGTAGAAATGGGAGAATGAGGTGGGGAGAAGGGGTCAGCTTCTCTGAAGTAGGGGAGAGAAAGCATGTGGCCCTCATCTTAACCATGAGCGATCACCTGCACAACTAAATAAGCGAGAGAGGAGGGGAGTGAAGCGATCGACCTGCTCTACAGTGACATCATACTTCTCTGTCCACGTGCCTATCATGGTTACATCATATGTAAGCCCCACTGACCAAGGGAATCATGTGAAAGGAAGAGGGGGGTGAGGGGTGAGGGTAGAGACTGAAAAATGATGTAAACTGCTAACCCTTAATTGCACTTTGTGAGTCAAAGGGAGGGAAAGAAAGAGAGAGAGGGGGGCGGGGGGGGGGGGTGAGGGGAGAAGGAGAAGAAAGAAAAAGAGTAGGTTGGGTCGTAGAGGATGGTATGGCTGGCAATGGGCAGGTCACAGGTACTTTACTGTGTTTCATCACTCGGGGCCGGAATAGCTCAGTTGGTAGAGCGCCGGATTCGTGATCCTGGAGTTGTGGGTTCGAATTTCGGTACAGGGGGATTTTTCCCTCAGAGTTAACATTGGTTCTGACTCCATTCCCCATACAGTCCTTCGAATGAGACTATAAACCGAGTGTGAATACACGCACAACATCTTGCACACACGTAAAATCCCATCACCAACTTTCGGAAGAGAAGGTCAGTTTGACCGTTGGTATGGATGACAAGTTACACATAGCATGCACCTTCCCCGAAGATGGAGTGTGTCTGCCTTAATGGCGGGATTAAAAACGGTCATAGACACTAAACTCCACTGCCTGTCTATACAGGCAGTGTCCGCAGAAGTATCAGCCTGCGTAGGCAGAAAGAAAGAAAGAAAAGAAAGTTTCATCACTAAAACCGTATTTTCTCCTGCTACTGCAACTACTGCTGCCGCTACTACTATTCCTACTCCTCCTTCTCCTCTTCTTCCTCCTCCTACTTCTACTGCTACTACTACTACGATTACTACTACTATTGCTGCTCCAATTACTACTACTGTTACTGTTACCCCTACTGCTACATCTAATGCTGCTGGTTCTGCTCCAGTCAGTGCCGCTGCCATTACTGCTAGTAACGTTATAGCTGCTGCTGCTATACGACTACTACAGCTGCTGCTGCTGCAATACGACTACTACAGCTGCTGCTGCTGTTGTTGCTGCTGCAACCAACGCACACGCGCGCGCGCGCGCGCGCACACACACACACACACACACACACACACACACACACACACACACACACATGGACACATAGGTGCACATACATACATACATACATACATACATACATACATACATACATACATACATACATACATACATACATGTACACATAGGTACACATACATACATACATACATACATACATACATACATACATTACATTACACACAGGTACACTGACACACATACACACGCGCACACACAGAGGCACATGCGCACGCACGGACACACACACACACACACACACACACACACACACACACACAGACACACACACACACAGAAGTACATACACACACACACACACACACACACACACACACACACACAGAAGTACACACCACGCATACAACACACACTACACACACACACACACACCACACACACACACACACACAGAAGCACACACAACACACACACACACACACACACACACACACACACACACACACACACACACAGAAGCACACACACACACACGCGCGCGCGCGCGCGCGCGCGCGCGCGCACGCACGTCACAACACACACACACACACACAACACACACACACACACACACACACACACACAAGTGGTTTTGAAGCCCATTGTTGTATGTTACAGGTATGCCCGTATGCTGCAGTGGGGTGACCAAACGATTGCCTATTTTGCACCTATCACTACCTGTGGGTCATTTCTTTTTTTTTTTTTTTTTTTTTTTTAAGTATCTCACCTTTTTCATATCAAAGTCTTTTTTCTTGGGTTTTCTTTAAAAATTACCCTTCCAACTTATGAGCAGGTAATAGTGATTACTTTCCGTATTGCTATTCTAGGAGCTTCTAGTATAATACTTTCATTTATATCCCTGGATTGTAGTACTTCGCTGATCATTCTTTTATTATGCGTTCGCTTTTTGCGAATGTGCGCGTGTGTGTGTGTGTGTATGAATGTGTGCGCGCGCAGTGCACTTGCATGTGCGTGCGTGTGAATGTATATGCATAAGTATGTATGCATATGCGTTAGTATATGCGTAAGTATGTATGCATATGCATGAGCGTTTATGTGTGTGTGTGCGTGCATGCATACATGCGTGCGTGCGTGTGTGTGTGTGTGTGTGTATGCACGCGCGTGCGTGCGTGCGTGTGTGTTTATGCGTGTGCGTGTGCGTGTGTGTGTGTGCGTGTATATGTGCGCGCGCGAGTGTGTGTATGTGTGAGTAGTGCGCGCGCACGTGTGTGTGTGTGTGTGTGTGTGTGTGTGTGTGTGTGTGTGTGTGTGTGTGTGTGTATGCGTAAGTGTGTATATATATGCATGAACGTTTATGCAGGCAACTTTTTATTCGGTTCTACCCAGGCAGACGGTCCGTCGTGTTAAATAAAGCGTGAATCGTAAAACGCTTAATTAAAGCGTTATCTATAGCTGAAGACTGGCGCTATATGAGTAGTCTACGTACTCTCTCTCTCTCTCTCTCTCTCTCTCTCTCTCTCTCTCTCTCTCTCTCTCTCTCTCTCTCTCTCTCACACACACACACACACACACACACACACACACACAACACACCACACAACACAACACACACACACAGTTCATACCTGGCTGTGTCTTCCATCTCTCTCTCTCTCTCTCTCTCTCCTCTCTCACACACACACACACACACACACACACACACACACACACACACACACACACACACAGAGTTCCTGCCTGGCCGTGTCTTCCATCTCTCTCTCTCTCTCTCTCTCTCTCTCTCTCTCTCTCTTCTCTCTCTCTCTCTCTCTCTCTCGGACAAGGAGGAAGATTCCCTTTGCCTGTTACGATACTAAGTCAGATATAGATTCCTCCATACATGTAACAGAGTGAAAACAAAACTCATTTATTAGATTACTGTGTAATTGTTTTCACCAGAAATGGTGAAAATGACTCATGGTTGAAAACTTTCAATGTATAATCCAAACAACAGTATTTGCACATCTTTGGGAAATATCAGAACACGCTGAATGTGAAACAACTATGTTTTTATGATTTATGATCTGTAAAAGAAAAAAAACTAATAAATTTGATTCTTCAGAAAATGTTCTTCTACGTTAACACTCCGTGATTTTATAACAAAAGACCAGGGAGAGGAGGATTTAACAAACTTCAAAAACAGAAATTAGCAACATATTTTCAAAGGAAATAGAAAATGTCAGTACTTCAGTTAAATACATGATGAATTCAACTCACTTGATGAATGTTCAATTTACGATGATATACGCAGCAATGTTTTAGCATCAGGCAAAGAATAAGGGCAAAGGACTTCAGAAAGTGAGTGACATAGTATGGTGAAAAAAGGAGATCAACACACTGTTGCTATCAAATGCATTTATGGATGTCTTCATAGAAAAGTTAGGATGAATTAGAAACACGGCTTGATTCTTACTACCATAAGATACTAAACATCAACTGTACTGATCATGCCACCGCCAACAACAGCAGCGCTGAGCCCTCAAGCAGCACGTCGGACCATGAAATCCACTGGCACTAACTAAGAAAAGAAAACTACATTGGTAGACCAATGTAGTAAAAAGTTCCCATGATCTTGTTAACCAGTTCTCCCGGGAACTGGTGGCATATCAAAAATGAATGCAGCAAGGCCTTGCTCAAACAGTCGAGCATATATCGACTGGTGCAAGTGCATTGTTTCGAGAATTTCATTGTGTCTGAAAGTTGATTCTCCTCTTTTTTCGTATGGCCATCAAGGTACAAGCTAGGCGGTTCCAAGTAGACAGATGGAAATCAAAGGAATGGGATTATTTGGGGCGCTTGTGGCTGGCGAAAAGATAGGGTCACGGGTGAGTGCAAAGGCCTGAAATGTGTGTCAACAAAGGGAAGATTATTTATTTGAAGATCGTTTGTGATTTCATCGGTGAAGATCCCCCAAACCAAGGGAAAGAAGAAAAGAAACACCCGAAGGTGCTGGGGAGGACCCAGAGAAGCACTGTCTTCACCTGCCTTTAGAGCAGTCCTGTACCACCCTTGGAGGCCTGCGCTGTGTTGACGATGGGTACAGGCACGCGCAGGACACTCCATTAAGATATCAAGGGACATAACTGCTCCTGAACAGAGGTAAATCAGACTACAGGATGCAGCCCTTAACAGCCTTAAAGTAGCATCCCCATGGGTGTACCAGCCCGTATTTCATGACTGCAGAGCCCACCGGCGAAAAACCCTCCAGCTGCCGAGCACACCCCACAGACCCAACCACCCCTGCCCACGGACAGATGAAGACAGTGCCACTCCAGACACAGCCAAGCTTTCGCCATACGGTCTTATGTGCCCTCAAGAGAGAATCCAAAGTTGTAGTCTTTCCCACTGTCAACAGGACTTTCCCTGTGGTCAGTGGGTCTTTCCTCACCGTCACTGGACCTTTCTCCAGGGTCAGCCTAGTTTAGGGAAGTTGTTCTTTTGATAAATAAACAAAACCTTTACTAACAGCACACGGGGAGTAATGGGCGTATAATTATCTCCAAAGATACCCTACTTGTTCATTATTGACTGTATCACTGTAAACGATTGTAAGTCACATTCCAGGACATGATGGTGCTGAAAAAATGTCAAATCACATCCACCAACATACAAACATACAAACATACAAACATACGCATATGGACACAGTCTGGGCACATAACAGCTCAATGTTTGTATAAGCATGATAATGGTTATTGTTTACATTATTCACTGCTCTGAGGGAGGCGGGCGGGGGGGGGGGGGTAAATCTGCTGATGTAGATTATTTTGGTATCAGAGGAATAAAACAATGCCCATTCACTACCGCTACATCCAAATCTACCACCTCCTCAAGCAACATACGCACTGATAAAGAAAATGGTAGTTAGCCTGTAGCTGTTGACTACTTGACACAAAAAAAAGGCAGGATTTATCATTTTTAGGAAGCCAGTTCGCACAACGTCACAAACAAGATACTCGACAAGAAACTACAAAGCAAACAAACAAACTAACAAACAAACAAACTAACAAACACGCAAAACAATCACAGACAACTGAGGAACACTGGAGAAAACTACTCACTGCGATAAGGGCCAAAGAAAACTGAAACATTCCTATTTCACACGACCCTGGTCATCTGATTCCAGCTCTACTCTATCCCAGGCTTCTATTCTGGCATACTGCTTTTTTCCTCTACAATAGAACAGCAAATCCTTTGCTTTTATAGTTGCACTATACCGCGAAGAAGTTTTTGTGATTGTATCTATAAAGACAGATTTGTTGGCCAGACTGCTCCTAGACATTGCATGTTGTTCACAGTCCACCCGAACACAAGACCGATAAAAGATGACAGCATTTTAATTTCAGAATTAAGTACCATGTGAAAGTGCGACTTATGGACCAACCGATGTGTCAAAAAACATCTTTAAAGACATTGCTTCATGAAACTCTAGTCAATTCATCTAGAACTAGAATTTCTCAGGACACCAGCCGCCGTGGCGAAGTAGTTAGCGTCGCGGACTCCCGGCTGGGAGGTCGTGGGTTCGAATCCCATCAGAGTCATGTGGGTTTTTCTGCCCCGACCGGCTCCTACCCAGAGTTGAGTTTGCTGCGGACTCAGTTGGGAAGACTGGGACCACACAGTCGAGTTTCATCCACTTTATGGATGCGTTTCTGAGAGTGTTGCTCAAATTTCCTGACCAACACTGCAGGTGCCTGTATCTCTCGGGCCTGGTTGACGCCGGGATATATTATGAAAGGAAGCGTAGAGTACAGCCCTGTCATGTAGTCTCAGATCGACATGCAAATCCGTAGCATCATCTTAATCATCCTCATTCTCATCGATCAGCAAAAAAAAAATGTCTCAAATACTGTGGCTCTTCATGCCCTGCTCTCATGCTGACCTCAATTTCGGTGTCTTCTCCACGTCTGTGGCCTTGGTTTGGTTCCGTCGGGGTCACCGGTATCGGCGAGTCCATGGGGACTGTCGTTGGACGGACGTGGTGGCGCCCTCCGGAGGGAGAGCTCACTCACGCCGGGTCCGCGACTAAGCAAGTATTGTCGTCAGTAGGGGGCTTAGTAGGTGGTGTCCTGCGTATGTTAGATCAGAACAGGCGCCACTGAACACCACCGAAGTGACTCGGCAGCAGTGCAGTGTTCTCCTCCGGTGGGTTGCCTCTTGACTTGACATTGACTGCTCCCTGTGGATTGCCGATGCCGGGGCTGCGGCGGGGCCGACCGGG
>CM065748.1:6669432-6681932 GCA_033310375.1 Conus canariensis | reverse complement strand
GTCATTTGTTACAAGAATTGTGTGCGCTTGTGAGTGAGTGCGTGCGAACTCTCTCTCTCTCTCTCTCTCTCTCTCTCTCTCTCTCCTCTCTCTCTCTCTCTCTCTCTCTCTCTCTCTTGTGTATATATGTATGTACGTATGTGTGTGACTACACACCCACACACACACACACATACACACACACAGATATATATATATATATAGAGAGAGAGAGAGAGAGAGAGAGAGAGAGAGAGAGAGACAGACAGACAGACAGACAGACAGACAGAAAGAGAGAGAGAGAGGCTTGTGCCTGCGTGCGTGCGTGCGTGCGTGTGTGTGTGTGTGTGTGTGTGTGTGTGTGTGTGTGTGTGTGTGTGTGTGTGTGTGTGTGTGTAGTTTATGCGATACTTTATTTCCGATCCATTAAACCAAAACGTAAATAAACAAACACAGTTTGAATTACCGCTCATGTAATAAACAACACAAGACAGAGGAGCACATTTTAACGAAGATATAGTCTTCTTCTTCTTCTTCTTCTTCTTCTTCTTCTAATTTAGATTTATTCAAAACAAGTTTCTCCTTCTGTGGCTGTAAAGAATGGAATAAAGTATCGCAAAACACAGGAATATTTCCCAATTATCAGCTTTCAAAAATGAAGTAAAGTTACTTCTTTTTGATACTCATGACTGACCTATGCGTAGACATTAGCCTGACTATACATACTTACCGGAGACAAAAAAAGTGTACTGCTGATAAACGATGCAGTTGATTGAGATTGTGTGTGTGTGTGTGTGTGTGTGTGTGTGTGTGTGTGTGTGTGTGTGTGTGTGTGTGTGTGTGTGTGTGTGTGTGTGTGTGTGCGTGAGAGAGAGAGAGAGGGGGGGCAGGAGGACAGAGAGAGAGAGAGACAGAGAGAGAGAGAGAGAGAGAGAGAGAGTTTTTAAGCATGAAATCGTTATATTGATGTTATTTTGTAATTCGATGTTACCTTACTTTTTTAAATTGTAGTTGTTGTTGGCAGAATTGTAAAAAGGCCTTCAATGAGCCTAATTCTCAACCCATTAAAAGATTCATTCATTCATTCATTCTTCTTCTTCTTCTTCTTTTTCTTCTTCTTCTCCTTCTTCTTCTTCTTCTTCTTCTTCTTCTTCTTCTTCTTCTTCTCCTTCATCATCATCATCAACATAATCATCTTCATCTTTTTCTCTCTTCTTCTTCTTCTTCTTCTTCTTCTTCTTCTTCTTCTTCTTCTTCTTCTTCTTCTTCTTCTTCTCCTTCATCATCATCATCGTCATCATCATCATCAACATAATCATCTTCATCTTTTTCTTCTTCTTCTTCTTCTTCTTCTTCTTCTTCTTCTTCTTCTTCTTCTTCTCCTTCATCATCATCATCGTCATCATCATCATCAACATAATCATCTTCATCTTTTCTTCTTCTTCTTCTTCTCTTCTTCTTCTTCTTCTTCTTCTTCTTCTTCTTCTTCTTCTTCATCATCATCATCATCATCGTCATCATCATCATCAACATAATCTTCTTCTTCTTCTTCTTCTTCTTCTTCGTCTTCTTCTTCTTCTTCTTGTTCATCATCATCATCATCATCATCATCGTCATCATCATCATCATCTCCTCCTCCTCCTCCTCCTCCTTCTCCTCCTCCTCCTACTCCTCCTCCTCCTCCTCCTTTTTCTTCTTCTTCTTCTTCTTCTTCTTCTTCTTCTTCTTCTTCTTCTTCTTCATCATCTCTCGTCGTCGTCGTCGTCGTCGTCGTCGTCGTCGTCGTCGTCGTCGTCGTCGTCATCACTCTTCTTCTTCTCCTCCTCCTCCTCCTCCTCCTCCTCCTCCTCCTCCTTCTTCTTCTTCTTCTTCTTCTTCTTCTTCTTCTTCTCCTTCTCGTGTTTCTTCCCTCGTTCTCCTTCCATCCAGTTCTTCATTGTCGCCACCCTTCACTGAAAACAATATCCGTCTGTCACTTTGCAATGCTATCATCCCTTCTTTTTGTTGTTCGTCCTTGCTTCTTGTTTGTTCTTGTTGTTGTTGTCCTTGTTTGCTGTTTGCTTTTTTGTTTGTTGTTTGTTTGCTGTTGTTTGTTTTGCTTGTTGCTTGTTTGTTGTTTGTGTTTTTGCTTGTTTGTTTGTTTGTTTGTTTGTTGCTTGTTTGTTTGTTTGTTTTGCTTGTTTGTTTGTTTGTTGTTTGTTTGCTTGTTTGTTTTGTTTGTTTGCTTGTTTGTTTGTTTGTTTGCTTGTTTGTTTGTTTGTTTGTTTGTTTGTTTGTTTGCTTGTTGTTTGTTGTTTGCTTGTTTGTTTGTTTGCTTGCTTGTTTGTTTTTGTTGTTTGTTTGTTTGTTTGCTTGTTTGTTTGTTTGTTTGCTTTTTGTTTGTTGTTTTGTTTGTTTGTTTTGTTTGCTTGTTTTTGTTGTTTGTTTGTTTGTTGTTTGTTTGTTGTTGTTGTTTGTGTTGTTGCTTGTTTTTGTTTGTTTGTTTGTTTGTTTGTTTGTTTGTTTGTTTGCTTGCTTGTTTGTTTGTTTGTTTGTTTGTTTGTTTGTTGCTTGTTTGTTTGTTTGCTTGTGTTGTTGTGTTTGCTTGTTTGTTTGTTTGTTTGCTTGCTTGCTTTGTTTGCTTGTTTGTTTGTTTGTTTGTTTGTTTGCTTGCTTGTTTGTTTGCTTGTTTGTTTGTTTGTTTGCTTGTTTGCTTGTTTGCTTGTTTGCTTGTTTGTTTGTTTGTTTGTTTGCTGTTTGTTTTTTTTGTCTCTCTCCGTTACCCTCCTTCATCAGTTCTCTGGTGGATCGTTTCAGTAAGGCCATTGGATCTTGTTATATGTGAATACCAAGTTAGATCACCGTATGGTCCTGTACGCTGCTTCTTATTTTGACAAACGTTTAGATAGATGATATTATCAGTATACCTGATATTTAGCACTTCGCATGGTCATATACGCTGCTCTTTATTTTGACAAACTTTTAGACAGATGATCAGTATACCTGATATTTAGTACTTCGTATCGTCCTATACGCTGTTATTTTGACAAACGTTTAGACAGATGACATGGTCAGTACACCTGATATTTAGTACTTCGTATGGTCCTATACACTGCCTGTTATTTTGAGAACTTTTAGATAGATGATATGATCAGTATACCTGATATTTAGTACTTCGCATAGTCCTATACATCATCATCGCCTATTAACTCTCCTGGGGTACAGGCCGCCAACCAAGGACCTCCAGGCATACCTGTCCTGGGCTCTTTTTTCCAGCTGCTTCCAAGTCATCCCCATGTTCCTGATGTCAGCTTCCAGGTCCAGAAACCAGGTGTTCCTAATTTGGCCGACCTCTCTTTCGCTTTCCTTGGGGGTTCGATGCTAGAGCTTGTCTGGTGATGTTGCTTGCATGCTTCCGCACTGTATGTCCAATCCAGTCCCAACGTCGTTTCTTGATTTCCTGTTCTGCGGGCAGCAGGTTTGTTCTCTCCCAGAGCTCGTTGTTGTTGATGGTGTCTGGCCACCAGATGCAGAGAATCTTGCGCAGGTAGTTGTTAATGAACACCTGCACTTTCTTGGTGGTAGCGACTGTAGTCCTCCAGGTCTCCGCTCTGTACAATAGAACTGCCTTGATGTTGGTGTTGAAGAGCCTGACTTTGGTGTTGACTGACAGTTCCTTGGAGCTCCAGATGTTCCGTAGCTGTAGGAACGCTGCCCTGGCCTTTCCGATCCTTGCTCTGACGTCGGCGTCCATGCCCCCCTGCTTGTCAATGACACTGCCCAGGTAGGTAAAGGCTTCTACGTCCTCTAGCATCTCATTGTCCAGCATGATCGAGTTGGTACTGATAGCGTTGGCCTTGAGAATCTTGCTCTTGCCTTTATGGGTGTTGAACCCTACTTGTGCTGATGTGGCTGCTACGTTGCTTGTCTTCTCTTGCATCTGCTGTTGAGTGTACGAGAGTAGTCCAGGTCGTCAGCGAAGTCCAAATCGTCGAGCTGCGTCCAGGGTGTCCACTGGATCCCATGTCTTCTCTGATCTGTTGAGGTCTTCACGATTCAGTCGATTGCCAGTCGAAATTAAACTGGTGAAAGCAGCCTCACTTCGAATGCCTTCGTGAGCTGCAGGTCAGAGCCTCGTACGAGTTTCTGATGATGGAGGTGAACTTGACCGTCACACCGTAATGTCAAAGAAGCTTCTACAGGGTGTCTCGGTCAAAGGCTTTCTCGTAGTCGATAAAGTTGACATACAGGGATGAGTTCCACTCGTTCGATTGCTCAACAATGATGCGAAGCGTTGCGATCTGGTCTGTGCAGGGTCGATCCTTGCGAAAGCCAGCCTGCTGGTCGCGGAATTGAACATCAACGGGATCCTTTAACCTGTTCAGAATGACTCTGTTGAAAACCTTTCCTGGCACTGACAGCAGTGTCATTCCTCTGTAGTTCGTGCAGGAGACAATGTGAGTTAAAATAGTAATGATGATAATAATGATAATACTGACAGCAAGAATAATAATGATAATGATGATGATACAAACATTGAAAAAATGGAGAGAGGTTTACTACCATTGTCTCCTTCCCAACGGCCTCGTTTTCATCCAGCGCCCATCTTGCGCCGGGTTCGACAGAGATAAGTGATTGATCGTTCTTCATTTCCGTTGTCCTGTGTGTTGTTTATCTTGCCTGAAGAAGACCTCATAGGTCGAAACACGTCGTGTTTTGTTTTGTGATTCGTTTGTCCACGTTGCTCGGTGGAATCGTTATAATTTCTTTTAAAATTTGCGAATATCAGCTTGTTTAACATCAGGTGTACAAATGAGCGCATTCTACGGAAGCAGAGTTACATCAGAATCTGGTCCCAGCTACCTTCGTGCACATTCAAACCAAATTTGTACAGAAACAAAAGCAATAGTCCTCCAAAGGGAAGAAAACATTACACAAGATCACAATTCCACTCTTCTAATTTTCGGCCACGTGGCCTTTTTCAAGAGAAAAAAACAAAAAACAATACAACTACGTAATGTCCATCTTTCGCAACTGGTCAGAGCTCTGACCAGTTGCCAAAGATGAACATTACGTAGTTGTATTGTTTTTGTTTTTTCTCTTGAAAAAGGCCACGTGACCGAAAATTAGAAGAGTGGAATTGCAGATTTGTACAGTTTTCCACATGTATCACACATCCTCCTGCTGGGTGCTTTTTTACACCATAATGGTGAGAATACAACACAATTAGGCCTATGTGCTGTATGCCTCTTGTAGGTGCATTGCTACACACACACACACACACACACACACACACACACACACACACACACACACACACACACACACACACACACACACACACCCCCTAAGCCGGGTTTCAGTGATGTTGACAAACTTTGTTTTTCGTTCTCCGTCTCTTCCCTTTTGATGTTCCTACATCAATATGTGTTGGGCGCCGCATTCGGCCAAAGTCTGTAAATTGTCGTTCCTTGAACAGAAAATCTGTGAACTGGACATCTTACATAGTATTGTAAGTGATATTTTCGGATTTTCGTTTTTATTCGCGGTTTTGGTGCCTTTGTTCATTTTGTGTACATTTCCAGTCAAAAGCTTGTAACCGTATAGACACGCCAAGAATGTCAGTTTTCGAAGCCATCAATAACTCGTAGAATGAAGATGTTTGAGAGAAAACTAGTAAAATGTTCTGACCAGGATATTGACTTTACGCTATTTGTTCCGAGGAGCCTTTTTGAGACAACAGACAAGATTTGATCTGACAGGGTTTTTTTTTAAGGAAATGGACCATTTTTCTGCCTGTTATAGTTACGTGGTTAGGACACTGCCACCTCAGTTTACTATGATCAGAGTGTTTTATTAAATCAGCAACACTGAAACGCTTCTTATCTCAGCAACACTGTAACGCTTCTTATCTCAGCAACACTGTAACGCTTCTTATCTCAGCAACACTGTAACGCTTCTTATCTCAGCAACACTGAAACGCTTCTTATATCAGCAACACTGTGACGCTTCTTATCTCAGCAACACTGTAACGCTTCTTATCTCAGCAACACTGTAACGCTTCTTGTCTCAGCAACGCTGTAACGCTTCTTGTCTCAGCAACACTGTAACGCTTCTTGTCTCAGCAACACTGTAACGCTTCTTATCTCAGCAACACTGAAACGCTTCTTATCTCAGCAACACTGTAACGCTTCTTATCTCAGCAACACTGTAACGCTTCTTATCTCAGCAACACTGTAACTGTTCTTATCTCAGCAACACGGTAACGCTTCTTATCTCAGCAACACTGTAAAACTCTTCTTATCTCAGCAACACTGTAACTGTTCTTATCTCAGCAACACTGTAACTGTTCTTATCTCAGCAACACTGTAACGCTTCTTGTCTCAGCAACGCTGTAACGCTTCTTGTCTCAGCAACACTGTAACGCTTCTTGTCTCAGCAACACTGTAACGCTTCTTATCTCAGCAACACTGAAACGCTTCTTATCTCAGCAACACTGTAACGCTTCTTATCTCAGCAACACTGTAACGCTTCTTATCTCAGCAACACTATAACGGTTCTAATCTCTGGAAAGTGTATCAAATATAAAAACTGAAAATGACTACATTTTATCGTAACTTGCAGTTTTTCACGCGTTCACATACACGGGAATCAATCAAGGTTGGTACAGCCGTGGAATTCTCATTGTTGTGTATGTCATTGACGTTGCTGAGAGTTGATGCCGTTCAAACTGTTGTGTATGCCATTGACGTTGCTGAGAGTTGATACCGTTCAAACTGTTGTGTATGTCATTGACGTTGCTGAGAGTTGATACCGTTCAAACTGTTGTGTATGTCATTGACGTTGCTGAGAGTTGATACCGTTCAAACTGTTGTGTATGTCATTGACGTTTCTGTGTGTAGATACCGTTCAAACTGTTGTGTATGTCATTGATGTTGCTGAGTGTTGATACCGTTCAAACTGTTGTGTATGTCATTGATGTTGCTGAGTGTTGATACCGTTCAAACTGTTGTGTATGTCATTGATGTTGCTGAGTGTTGATACCGTTCAAACTGTTGTGTATGTCATTGACGTTGCTGAGTGTTGATACCGTTCAAACTGTTGTGTATGTCATTGACGTTGCTGAGTGTTGATACCGTTCAAACTGTTGTGTATGTCATTGACGTTGCTGAGTGTTGATACCGTTCAAACTGTTGTGCATGTCATTGACGTTGCTGAGTGTTGATACCGTTCAAACTGTTGTGTATGTCATTGACGTTTCTGTGTGTAGATACCGTTCAAACTGTTGTGTATGTCATTGACGTTGCTGAGTGTTGATACCGTTCAAACTGTTGTGCATGTCATTGACGTTGCTGAGTGTTGATACCGTTCAAACTGTTGTGTATGTCATTGACGTTGCTGAGTGTTGATACCGTTCAAACTGTTGTGTATGTCATTGACGTTGCTGAGTGTTGATACCGTTCAAACTGTTGTGTATGTCATTGACGTTGCTGAGAGTTGATGCCGTTCAAACTGTTGTGTATGTCATTGACGTTGCTGAGTGTTGATGCCGTTCAAACTGTTGTGTATGTCATTGACGTTGCTGAGCGTTGATACTGTTCAAACTGTTGTGTATGTCATTGACGTTGCTGAGAGTTGATACCGTTCAAACTGTTGTGTATGTCATTGACGTTGCTGAGTGTTGATACCCTTCAAACTGTTCGCTACGAGGTTTGAGAGATTTCAGCATTGTTTTAAAATCCACATGCGGGCTATTCACAAGGAAATACTCCTATCATTTTACTGGACGTGAGAATTTGGTTATGAACGCTAACAGAGGGAAGGGCATACCTGTGAGATTGACAGGGTCAAGACTGCAAAATATCTGGCATATAACTCCACAGAACATTGCATAAGGAACATTCACAAAAATACATTGCACACAATGGATAATGACACAAGCAAAACTGATGTAATAGAATTAATCTGAATCAACGTTACGTAGCACAATGCCCTGGAAGTTAGTTTCTTTCATGCACAATACTAAGGTCAGTTCGTGTGAGGCACACTGATAAGAGTTCATGCTTGACCATAGCAGTCTGACAGGTAAAAAAGTGCAATATGTCGATCGGAAAATTAACATTTACAAGAATCAAAGTGACAAAGGAAATAATTGACTATATTTGAACGTTAAATGTTTTCATAATGACAGTGATATCTGCACAATACAATCAGCTTCGTGTATCTATTGACTTACCCAGCACTGATTGACAATCTACATTCTCACAAATGAATATTCTTGAAATGTTAGTAACACTTATGGTTCAGAATTTAGCGTTACAATATGAAGATAAAAACAAGTACAGTGGTTACGAAGTCTTGTTGTTTGAAGTAGTTTGAAGTGTGACTGGTTTTGTTGTTCTTTGACAGGTGGCTGTCCTTGTGGATCTCAGCATGACCCTGGAGAGCTGCACACGTCTCACCTGTTCAGGGAAGGTGAGAAACCAGCGGAGAACGATGACGATTCGACGTGTCTGCCTGTTGGCGTGGCTGACAAGTGCCTGTCTCTCCATCACTCCTTTAGCGTCCTCAGGCAAAGAGTTCAGTCAGACAGGTCTGTGTGTTCCACTGCCTGTGCCAGCTGATCGACCAGGGGGACATCACTACGCCTTCAGTATCCTGGTGGTTCTGAACAGCACGTTGATGTCGCTGACTCTGGTAGGTCAGATCTACATCTACACTCTGGTCCAGGGCAGCACTTTGGCTTTCCTGGCTTGTGACGACAAGGCTCGTGACCTCATCGCCGCACGTCGCGTCATTTCCTTGGCCGTCACGGATGCCTGTTGCTGGTACCTTGTGACGTTGTGGTCCATTCTGACGTCACAGGATGTGTGGGTCCCTGGTGACGCTGTATCGTCAGTATCAGTTTTCTTTATTTTTGTCAGCGCTGGAGTGACGCCATACATGTACGTGTTAAACGGGGTGTTGGAAAGACGGAGACAGGTGCAGAGACAACGGGTTTTGAAACGACTGGGACTTCTTACATTCAAAGAAGAAGAAGACAGGCTCAGAACTGAAAGTTATTGACAGTTTGTGAATAAATTACAGTCTGCTCTGTTTGATGGAAAGAGGGTGTTGCCTCTCTCTCTCTCTCTCTCTCTCTCTCTCTCTCTCTCTCTCTCTCTCTCTCTCTCTTAGTCTGCTACCTCCGCCGAAGTGACAGGCAGTATCATCCTCTCAATTCACAAGAGCACAAATCACTATTTTAAAAAAAACTGACCAATGAGGAGCAAGCACCATGTAAAAGTGAGCTTTCAATACCGGTTCAAAGTGCACAAAAAGGGAAAATCATATTTTCCTCTTTTTTTCTTTTTCTTTTTTTTTTTTTTTCTCCGGAGCGCATGACAGGGAGAAAGGAGGGATGCAGAGCAGATCTGGTACGGAGAAAAAACACATTTAGGGAAAACAACGTCTGTCTTTCCATTGCAAGGAGAGTTACCTTTTCTCAACTTGTGGATCATTACGCAAGTTGTGTATGCGTCATTTGGTAAACAAACATCACTTTCAGCTCAGGTCATGCACCTCTGAATCGATCGATTTTCATTTCGCTGTTAAGTGAAGTCGAACTGTTTATGAAACAAGGTCTGCGTTTCATGCACACCGTAGACTGAGCTGACTGGGGGCCGGGGGGGGGGGGGGGGGGGGGGGGGGGGGGGGGCTTGGTAAATTGCTTTAGATCTGCCCCCCCCCTCTCCCCCTTGCCATTTGTCCTTTGAAAAAGGGCGGAATCACTCTCGCTGAACGCGAGCTCTAGCACAGATTAACTCCCTTGCAGACTTCCGAAAATCGTCTATTGAAGTCAATGCAGTAACAGAAGGTGGCGAAGCATCTTACGCACGCAGTAGTACACAAACACTCTCAAGCCACAGCGAAGTAAAAGTTTACGGACAACACTTAAAAAGTTGCAACCAAGTAAAAAACAAAAATTCGGACAACACTTAAAAGTTACAATGAAGTTAAAAGATCGGACAATACTTTAAATTTAAAAAAAAAAAAAAAGAGGAATAACAGTGTGGAGAAACGACCTTTCCACATGTTGCTGGCAGTCCCCAACCTGCTTTTGTTTGCGCTCGTCAGATTATGCTTTCGAGTCACTGATTAATTAGTTTCAAAGTCGTTGGGCAGTCTAATAAAGTCGTTGGGCAGTCTAATAAAGTCGTTGGGCAGTCTAATAACCCAGTATTTACTCCTCAGTCATTCATTACTCAATTTCAAAGTGATTTGGAAATGCAGTAACTCAGAGTCTGCTCCCTTGTCACTGATTACTCCGTTCCAAAGTCATCTGGTGGGCAGATAACTCAACATTTCCTCACTGATTCTTCCAGTGGTTGTTGTGTAGATGCGTCAAGCACAGAGCATATGGGCAAGTTTGGAACATCTTTTGTCGGGGAAGTCTCCTTGTTTGTTCTGTTTGCTCTGAGTTGTCATTTCTGCTAGGTGATTTGGTGTCGTAGGAAACAATTATTTGGAAGTTTCGGGTCTGTAATTATTTAATCAAGGGAACAGGAGTTGCCTACTTGTTGGTCATTGACCGTTTACTGTTCCCTGCCTCATTCAAGATTAACTTTCATACCAATCAAACCGATGTTATCTCTGTTTGTCACTGTTCGTCCATGTGTTTGTTTGTCCATATTCAGGATCGAAAAGGCCGTGCCAGTCTTGAATTAACACTAATTCGTGTGTGTTCGTTTCTCCACTTGTCGTTGCTGTGTAGATGTGTCGGGTGCAGGGTATATAGGCAAGCTTGGAACATCCCTTTTTCGGGGATGTCTCTTTGCTTGTTCTGTGTGTTCTGTGTTGTCATTTCTGCTAGACGATTTGGCGTCGTTAGCTACATTCGTTTTAAGAACGATAAAGAAGTCTCATATGTACCATTTGATTCCAGGTAAAGATTAACAGCAGCATATTGCAGTAGTACGTTTGTGAAAAGTGGCTTCATGATTTCAATCAGAGAATGAGGAACAGCTTTATGTTTGTTTGGTCTGAATCAAAAGAATTGACTATGGGCCAAAAGTGTGTTCACAAAGTGCTCCTAAGCAAGAAAGGAAGTGACAGAATTGTCAATGACAGCCTGTCAAATTCCATCCCACCTTCATGGACAGTTTTGTCCGATTTAGTAGGGGGCTGCAATAGCTCAGTTGGTAGAGTGCCGGACTCCTGGGGGACTCCTGCCGGACTCGTGATCCTGGGGTTGCGGGTTCGAATTTCGGTACTGGGGGATTTTTCCCTCGGAGTTAACATTGGTTGTGACTCCATTCCCTATACAGTCATTCCAATGAGACTATAAACCGAGATTCCATGTGTGAACGCACGCACAACATCTTGCGCACACGTAAAATCCCATCACCAACTTTCGGAAGAGAAGGCCAGTTTGGCCGTTGGATGGATGACACGTTACACATAGCATGCACCTTCCCCGGAGATGGAGTATGGCTGCCTTAATGGCGGTATAAAAAACGGTCATACACATAAAACTCCACTGCCTGTCTATACATGCAGTGTCCGCAGGAGTATCAGCCTGCGTACGCAGAAAGAAAGAAAGAAAGTCCGATTTGGTACCGAAGAAGTTGGATGATTAACTCAGGAGAGTTCAGATTTGTCCTGGCTCATGACATTCATTCAGCATCATGTACCATGGTAACTTACGGGTAGCGTTTGATTATTTTTCTGACCTGATGTAACTTTTGAAAATTGAGGTGTGTGTGTGTGTGTGTGTGTGTGTGTGTGTGTGTGTGTGTGTGTGTGTGTGTGTGTGTGTGGTGAGGGCAGATTTTTTTTAATAATTCGTTGATAGATATCTGTCTTTGCCCCCACTACAGTGTATGAAAACAGTACTAGGGCAGTTTGAAGAATGAAGATACCAGACAGGCATGGAGTGCCATTATATTGCCTTAATTCGTGTGACGTCCATCCTGTGGATGAAGTAGCTTTCGTGTTTTGAAATGTAACAATGGGATTAAAATTCAAAGTTCATCTGAAAAGAAAAAAAAACATTCGTTTTGAGTCATAGACGCGTATTCATTTCATCTTTGGAGCAAGTGATACCCTGCTTCTTTGATCTGGTCAGTGAGATAAGGGAAAACCTACCGAGCTGATTCCAACAAAACTTGACGAAATTTGGCACAGAGACAGTAACAAAACGTGACGAAATCTGGCCCAAAGATTGTAATAAAACTTGACGGAATTTGGTCCAGAGACTATAACAAAATTTGACGGAATTTGGCCCAGAGACTGTAACAAAACTTGACGGAATTTGGCCCAGAGTCTGTAGCAAAACTTGACAGAATTTGACCCAGAGACTGCAACAAAACTTGGCGGAATCTGGCCCAGAGACTGTAAACAAAACTGACGATTGCCCAAGACTGTAACAAACTTGCGGATTGGCCCAGAGACTGCAACAAAACTTGACGGAATTTGGCCCAGAGACTGTAACAAAACTTGACGGAATTTGGCCCAGAAACTGTAACAAAACTTGACGGAATTTGGTCCAGAGACTGTAACAA
>CM065748.1:6656932-6664432 GCA_033310375.1 Conus canariensis | reverse complement strand
TTTATAATGATCCGGTGAATGCAAAGCAAAAAAAGTTGTATAGTTCTGGTGAATGTAAAGCAAAAAGTTGTAGAGATCAGATGCAGAGCAAAAAGTTGTAGAGATCCGGTGAATGCAAAGCAAAAAGTTGTAGAGATCCAGTGAATGCAAAGCAAAATGTTGTAGAGTTCCGGTGAATGCAAAGCAAAAAGTTGTAATGATCCGGTGAATGCAAAGCAAAAAGTTGTAGAGATCCGGTGAATGCAAAGCAAAAAGTTGTAGGGATCCGGTGAATGCAAAGCAAAAAGTTGTAGGGATCCGGTGAATGCAAAGCAAAAAGTTGTAGGGATCCGTGAATGCAAAGCAAAAAGTTGTAATGATCCGGTGAATGCAAAGCAAAAAGTTGTAGAGATCCGATGCAGAGCAAAAAGTTGTAGAGATCCGGTGAATGCAAAGCAAAAAGTTGTAGAGATCCGGTGAATGCAAAGCAAAAAGTTGTAAGTATGCGGTGAATGCAAAGCAAAAAAGTTGTAATGATCCGGCGAATGCAAAGCGAAAAGTTATAGTGATCCGGTGAATGCAAAGCGAAAAGTTATAGTGATCCGGCGAATGCAAAGCGAAAAGTTATAGTGATCCGGCGAATGCAAAGCGAAAAGTTATAGTGATCCGGCGAATGCAAATAAAAAAATTGTGGTGATAGGGATCAGGCAAATAAAAAGCAGAAGTGATCCATCAGCTTTACCCTCAGTTTGGTTCTAGAAGTGATCCATCAGCTTTACCCTCAGTTTGGTTCTAGAAGTGATCCATCAGCTTTACCCTCAGTTTTGTTCTGTTCTGTTTTGGTCCGTGTTGTTTTTGTTTAATTCAGACTTCAGTTTTCCTCTGGTCCAATGAGACGTCATCTTCTGATTGAGGCACCTGAAACCCTGGTTTCATGGCAGCACATCGACAGAGGAAGGGAGAAGAAGAAATAAAAGAATAAAACTAGGCTGGAAATGGGATTATACTGCAAACATCGCAGGGTTTGTTTGTTTGTTTGTTTGTTTGTTTTGGTTGTGTGTGTGTGTGTGTGTGTGTGTGTGTGTGTGTGTGTGTGTGTGTGTGGTAATGGCATCCCCAGGAGAGAGAGACGCCAGTCCGCGACTGTGCGAGGATTGTCGTGAGCTTGGGGTATAGTATGCAACTCACGACCTTTCTTCTTAACAGCAAGAGCCCCGAAAAAAAGCCATGAATGGTCGGTTGGGCTGTAAGGATAAAGAATCAAATACTCTGTAGCTAATGTTATTCATCCGTGGAAGGCTGCTTTATTTATATATATTTTTTTTTTATTCATCTCTTTCCAACAGCTTTCCAGAGGGCGTCGTTCTACTACCAGGGTCCTGACCCCGCCGTTGATTATGCAGTGGACCTGGCCTCCGTGACGGAGATCAGGATCCAGGGCAGCGATTGGAGGAACGAAACTGACGTCAACATCGACAAATATCGGAAAAGTGACATTCACCTGAAGTGAGTGTGCTTTGTTTAGGGATTCTTCTCCCATCCGATCGTCTCTTCCACGAAAAAGTGAAAGGAGAGGGAGAGAGAGAGAGAGAGAGAGAGAGAGAGAGAGAGAGAGAGAGAGAGAGAGAGAGGGGGGGGGAAGGAAACAAAGAAGGAATGAAGGAAAGAGCGAAATAGAAAGAAAGAAAGCAACAGAGAAAAAAAAAGAAAGAGTGAAAGAAAGAAAGAAGGAAAGAAAGGAGGGAAGCAAGCAAAGAAAGAAAGAAAGAAAGAAAATAGAAACAAACAAAAAAGACTAAGAGTGAATAAATGAATGAATGAATGAATGAATGAATGAAACAGAAATCAAGTAGGTAGGAAAGAGAAGAAGGAAAACAGATACGACAATGAGTTCAAGTTACAAAACAAAAAGAAAAAAAAGTCCAGTATAGGACAACTACAATGTTAAAAAGGAAGGACACATAACTTTTTCATGAACGAAGAGGTGGGGGGGGGGGGGGGGGACATTAAGAGACAAAAGTCAAGAACCAAAATTCAAAAGCTTCAACGATTCTCGCTCCCAGGTGGATTTCCCCTAGCTCTGTCGACACTGGGCGACAACAGGCAGTGCCATGTGTGTAACTCAATCAGCGGCGCGGGGCCTTCACGTCATAGTGGCCTTGTCGCTGCCTGACTCCGACAGCGTGCAGCAAAGTGCTGGCTCTTACATTACATCTGGCAGAGCCATATGTTGTTAAAAATGCTTATATCCAAGCCAGCTGCAGATCTTATTGTCTTGTGCGTGAAGATGATGGGAACTATGGGAATTAATGCTATGGAGCAGATCAGAAAAGGGAGCAGCACACACACACACACACACACACACACACACACACACACACACACACACACACACACACACACACAAAAGAGAAGATAAAAGGATGATTATCAATGTTTGCATCGGGGCCGTCATCACATCGTTTGCTGTTAAAGAGAGCATCTGTAGATCTTTTGTGTAGAAAACGTTAAGGCGATGTCATCAGGTACAGGATGGGTGGGGTAGCTGTTGTTGTTGTTGTTGTTGTTGTTGTCGTTGTTGTTAATTGTCGCTGTTGATGTTATCGTTGAGGGAAAAGGGTTGTTTGTGAGTGTTTGTTTTCCTTTGTGGTGGTGGCAGTGGAGGGTGTTTTTTTTGTTTTGTTTTGTTTTGTTTTGTTTTGCTTTGTTTTGTTTCTTGCTATTTTTTTCGGGTTTGCGTTTTTGTTTTGCTCTTACATGCGCTCACGCACAGTAACATGGAAGAAAGAAACATTCAAAATGATATTAGCTATTGACTATACTCGTGTGTGTACGTGTGTGTGTGTGTGCGTGTACGTGTGTGTGTGTGTGTGTGTGTGTGTGTGTGTGTGTGTGTGTGTGTGTGTGTGTGTGTGTGTGTGTGTGTGTGTGTGTGTGTGTGTGTGTTGTGTATGTGTGTGTGTGTGTGTGTGTGTGTGTGTGTGTGTGTGTGTGTGTGTCTGTGTGTGTGTCTGTGTCTGTGTCTGTGTGTGCGCGTGCGCGCGCGCGCGCGTGTGTGTGTATGTGCATGTGTGTGTGTGTGTGTGTGTGTGTGTGGAAGAGTGGGTGAGTATGAGTTTTTGAAAATACCTAGCTTGGTTTGAGCATGCGTTTTGTTCGAATTTTCTTGCGCTTTTTTTTTTTTTTTCCTTGCTCGCCATTCTGGTTTATATATGTTAAAATCTGTCCTTACATTTCAGATTTGTCCTTCTGTTTGAAGTCTGTCCTTTTCGTTTAAATCTGTCCTTTCGTTTCAATTTCTTGTTATGTTAAAGTCTGTCCTTATCTCTACGTTTGTCCCTATAATGAAGTCATTCCTTATCGTTAAGTTTGCCCATACGTGGAAGTCTGTCTTTATCTTTAAGTTTGTCCCTATGTTAAAGTCAGTCCTTATCGTTAAGTTCGCCCTTACGTTACAGTTTGTCCTTATCTTTAAGTTTGTCCCTATGATAAAATCAATCCTTATCGTTAAGTTCGCCCTTGTGTTAAAGTCAGTCCTTATGTACGCAGCATTCATACAGCAAACGGGATGGATCGTTCTCAAGTTCAAATCCAGGTGAGTAACGGACAGCTCAATACATCAGTAAATCCAGGTGAGTAGCAAACAACTCAATACATCAGTAAACCCAGGTAAGTAACAACTCAATACATCAGTAAAATCCAGGTGAATAACAGACAGCTCAATATATCAGTAAATCCAGGTGAGTAACAGACAGCTCAATACATCAGTAAACCCAGGTGAGTAACAGACAGCTCAATACATCAGTAAACCCAGGTGAGTAACAGACAGCTCAATACATCAGTAAATCCAGGTGAATAACAGACAGCTCAATACATCAGTAAATCCAGGTGAATAACAGACAGCTCAATACATCAGTAAACCCAGGTGAATAACAGCTCAATACATCAGTATTGTACGTTTCAAAGGGTGGTGACTGCAGGCGGAAATTCAAACAAATTTTAAGAATTATTCTTAGTGAGTCCGCAACAACAAAAAAGACAAACAAGTTACAAAACAAAACACGACACGTTTCGACCTCTTAGGTCTTCTTCAGGCAAGATAAACAACACTCAGGGGTACGGTACGTTACTATGTTTCTTTACAGAAATCGTATTTTCTTTGTGTTGTTGTTGTTGTTGTTGTTGTCGTCGTCGTCGTACCCTGGCTAAAAGACTCCAGGGATCATCCAAACAGCCGAAGTACTTGAACACTATGGTACAAATGCATCAGCTGGGGATGAGAACATTACGTGTGTGACTGTTCTTGATTACCCCGCCACATAGGCAGCCACACTCCGACTTTGGGGGATTTTGGAGACTGATAATGTTATGCTAGGCGCCTGTCACAACTGAAGACAATCCCTGCATAACTATGCAGAGCATAACAACATTTTGATGTAGCCTTGGTGTTCTAACCTATGTTCAATTGGCCTGACACAGCCTTAAGCCAAGGCGAATATTTTCCTTGTCGATATACTTTCTTTGCAGTGGATTCCATACTCAATGCATAAAAACTACAATACACATATTTCTTAGTAATCAACAAAAGTGCCGAAAAATATAGGCAAAGTGCTCTGTTTGGGCTGCTGTCAGGATACGGTGCTGCTGTTAGCATAGGGGCTCACATTCGGTGAATCATTGCATCCGTAGAAACCGAACAAATGAACAGTAGCACTCCCCCCCCCCCCCCCCTTCCCGCCACTCCTCTAACATTCCCTTTTCATCCATTTCATTTTCCAAAATATTACTGATGTTCATAGAAAAATTAAATGAAACAACAGGGTGGAAAAGGTAATCCAAGGAGAAGATCAACCAAACGTTTTGGGCCTTAAGCCCTTTTTCAGTGGTAGATACCATGGATGGTAGATACCATTGAAAAAGGGTTTACGGCCCGAAACGTTTTGGTTGATCTTCTCCTTGGATTATCTTTTCCATCCTGTTGTTTCATTTAATTTTTCGTTGTGTAATCCTGTGGTCAGATTCACCTTGTTGATGTTCGTAGAGACGACACTGACTGTTCACACGCCCCTCTCCCCACATGTAGGCCTAATTCGTTTGTCCATGCTATCTGGCGGATTATTTCAAATATCTTTTAAAAATTTGTTTAAAGTTCCGCCCACAGTCATCTCACTTTGCAACCAATCGTTTTTCATGCAGATGAAGCAGACGACAGACAAAACAGTCAACTCAAAACAATGCAGATGAAGTAGACGACAGACAAAACAGTCAATTCAAACAATGCAGATGAAGCAGACGACAGACAACATAGTCAATTCAGACAATGCAGATGAAGTAGACGACAGACAAAACAGTCAATTCAAACAATGCAGATGAAGCAGACGACAGACAAAACAGTCAACTGAAACAATGCAAGTAAACCAGACGATAAATAGACCAGTCAGTCCAATAACTTCAGTAAACTGAACAGACGATAGGTCGGCCTAAAACCGTTAACAGTCTACAACGCACATGCAGCAGACGACAAATGAAATGGTCGGTCACTCACTTCCGCCACAGGTGAAGCAGACGACAAAGTCCTTCCCGTTCGGCACGTGCGTCAACTCGTGGCGATACATAGACAGCAGTCTGCAGAAGTACCGCGACTTCATTCACCACCACTTCAACTGGGCGGTGTTGGAAAATGCTTTGAAGTGGACACAGCTGGAGAGGAACCAGGTCAGAATCTTGACCATATTGTTTTCCCTTTCATCCATCCCCCTCCCCCCCCCCCCCCCCCCCCCCCCCCCCCCCGCGTTTTTTTTTGTTTTTTTTTCTGTCCTTTTCATTTTGTTGCCAGCATCTTCATTATCATCATTCAATATCGCATATTGATAGGTAGTCAGAAGAGCAATAGCAATAAAAACACCCATCATCTTTATAACAGAAGTTTATAATCCATATCGAAGATGTGAACTTGGAGAACATGGAATGAGAGAGAAAGACAGACAGACAGACAGCGAGAGGAGAGAGAGAGAGAGAGAGAGAGAGAGAGAGAGAGGCAGATAGACAGACAGAGAGACAGACAGAGAGAGAGGCAGACAGACAGACAGACAGAGAGGGTGGGAATGATGAGCGTCTTTTCAAGACTTGGTCATCGACGTCACGCCGTCATCGTTAAGTGTTTCATTGGTCAAAAGCGTTACACCATCATCGTTAATAATGATCGTCAGTGTTCATCAACGTCATACCAACATCGTTGACCATGACTTTCACTGACCATCAAACTCATACCATGAACGTCAGTCACCATCTTTACTGATCCTCAAACCCATACCATTCACCTAGAACGTTATCAAAACCATTCTATCATCCTTAATCATGATCTCACTAATTATCGAAGTCATAGCATTGACGTTTGTCCTGATTGTTACTGGTCATCAGTGCCATACCACAGTCGTCAGTAGTGATTCTCATTGATCCTCAAAGTCATACCATCACTGTGCATAATGATTCTCATTGATCCTCAAAGTCATACCATCACCGTGCATAATGATTCTCATTGATCCTCAAAGTCATACCATCACTGTGCATAATGATTCTCATTGATCATCAAAGTCATACCATCACCGTGCATAATGATTCTCATTGATCATCAAAGTCATACCATCACCGTGCATAATGATTCTCATTGATCATCAAAGTCATACCACCACTGTGCATAATGATTCTCATTGATCATCAAAGTCATACCATCACCGTGCATAATGATTCTCATTGATCATCAAAGTCATACCATACCATTAACGTCCATTATGATTCTCATTGTTCATCAAAGTCATACCATCATCGTAACTCATGACTTCTACTTATCAGTATATCAGCCCTTGTGATTGTTCAGCTGTTCCTGACGACATGGACGTAAATGAGCATGGCTTTACCATGTTGTCATATCTGATAATCCATGCTGCAGGGCCACCTTAACTATGATCGTGCTTTGAAGACCATACACGGGCTCCGGGACCATGGGTAAGTATGAGCTATGGCTGGATTGTAGAAGCGGAAATCGAGGAACAGTATTGTGAATGATGCTGAGCGTGGTGATGGATATTGGCAGGATGGGGGCTAAGCAGCCGATGGCTTGTGGAAGGCGAGATTAAGGAGCAGTATTGTGAATGATGGCTTTGGGGAATCATCAGGATCATAAGTAGAAACGTATGCAGTGAAGAACTCGGACATTCTTTCCTTTATCGATGAAGAAAGAAGGAGATAACCCCTCTATCCCAACGCTACAAGTACAATTTATCAATGAAGGTTTTTATCAGCTTTTTTTTAAATTTTACCGTCAGGATTTGGTTAGGTTTCAGGTTAGGATTCAGATTAGATTAGGTTAGGGTTAGGGTCAGGTTCGAAATAGGGTCATGTATCCCAATTTTGGAGTATCTTCTGGTTTTCTCGTCAAAGTTATCATCATTTATTGAGAGTACATAACAGAGATCCTCCATCAGAGGCCAAGCTCTCGGCGCTTTGCAATCGACGTTCTCG
>CM065748.1:6631932-6654432 GCA_033310375.1 Conus canariensis | reverse complement strand
TAAAGAGAGAGAGACGGAGACAAAGACAGAGCTAAAGAGAGAGAGACGGAGATAAAGACAGAGCTAAAGAGAGAGAGACGGAGATAGACAGACAGACAAAAAGAGAGTGAGAGGGACAGACAGAGAAACAGGGACAGAGAGAGACAAACAGAGAGAGAGACAGACAGACAGACAGACAGACAGGCAGGCAGACAGGCAGACAGAAACATAGAAACACAGAAAGACGAAGAGAGACAAATACAGACAGACAGAGAGACAGAGAAACACAGAAAGACAGAGAGAGACAAATACATAGGCAGACAGACAGACAGACAGAGAGCTCAGTGTCCTAGCACCACCACCGACTCACTGACATTGGCAGACTGGAACACTGGGACGTCAACAACGAGAACCTGCATGGCCAGTGGTACCAGAACCGCCTGCACGACCGGGACTACGACCTGGAACTGTTCCGAGAGATGTACCGGGCGGACCCCTACCCCAAACTCTTCTTGAACGACTACAGCGTGGTGGGCTCTGGGCTGCCACTGGGGTGAGTCAGGTCCAGGAAAAACAAACAAACAAACAAATAAACAAACAAAAGCAAATAAAAAGCCAGAAAGGTAGTGGAATGTACGTGCTTGGCACATTCCTGTTTGGTTTGATCGAGAGACAAAAAAAGATGCAAAGCATATAAACGTACTCCCAGTTTATCCTGAATACACGTGAGATATTCCATAAAGAGGAAAAACCGTCTTGGGCTGGTGTAACCGTTAGTAATGGCTATTCTGTTAAACATAGGGCATCATCTGTTACCTATAATGAACATACTTACAAATTTTCAGAAAGATCGGCCAAGAACTTTCTGAGATTTTCCATAAAGAAGAAAACCATTACGGGCCGTTAGTAACGGCTATAATGGTAAACTTAAACATCGGGCATCATCCGTGACCCATAATGAACATAACTACACATTTTCAGAAAGATCGGCCACGTACTTTCTGAGATATTCCATAAAAAAGAAAAACCGTTATGGGCCGTTATAGCTGTTAGTAACGGCTACAACGGTAAACTAAAATGTCTGGCATCATCCGTCGCCCATAATGAACATACCTACATGTTTTCAGAAAGATCGGCCAAGTACTTTCGGCTGTAATGGTAAACTAAAACATCGGGCATCATCCGTGACCCATAGTGAACATGCCTGCTAATTTTTACAAATATCGGCCAAGTACTTTCTGAGATATTCCATAAAGAAGAAAAAGCGTTACAGCCCGTTACAGCCGTTAGTAACGCTATAACGGTAAACTAAAACATCGGGCTTCATCCGTGACCCATAATGAACATACCTGCTAATTTTCACAAAGATCGGCCACGTACTTTCTGAGATATTCCATGAAGAAGAAAAACCGTTACAGGCCGTTACAGCCGTTAGTAACGGCCATAAAGGTAAACTAAAACATCGGGCATTATTTGTGACCCATAATGAACATACCTACAATTTTTTAGAAAGATCGGCCAAGTACTTTCGGAGATATTCCATAAAGAAGAAAAACCGTTACAGGCCGTTACAGCCGTTAGTAACGGCTATAACGGGTAAACTAAAACATCGGGCATCATCCGTGACCCATAATGAACATACCTGCTAATTTTCACAAAGATCGGCCAAGTACTTTCTGAGATACTCCATAAAGAAGAAAAACCGTTACAGGCCGTTACAGCCGTTAGTAACGGTTACAACGGTAAACAAAAAAATCAGCCATCATCCGTGACCCATAATGAACATACCTACAATTATTTAGAAAGATCGGCCGCGTACTTTCGGAGATATTCCATAAAGAAGAAAAACCGTTACAGGCCGTTACAGCCGTTAGTAACGGCTATAACCGGGTAAACTAAAACATCGGGCATTATTTGTGACCCATAATGACATACCTGCTAATTTTCACAAAGATCAGCCAGGTACTTTCTGAGATATTCCATGAAGAAGAAAAACCGTTACAGGCCGTTACAGCCGTTAGTAACGGTTATAACGGTAAACTAAAACATCGGCCATCATCCATGACCCATAATGAACATACCCACAAATTTTCAGAAAGATCGGCCCAGTAGTTTTGTCTGGAGCGAGTGGAACACATTTTGACCACGGACGGACGGACAGACACACAGACGGCATTTCTTCGTTCCCATTCTAAAATACTCCCTGTTCTATAAGAACTGGGAGTACAAAAGGAAAGAAAGAACGAAAAAAGGAGCTAGAGAAAAAAAAGTGAGAATAAATACTTGACTGGTAACTGTCACACTGAGCATAAATGCATGCCCGCACTCAGCCCAGCATTCACTCCGTGCACACGCAATCTCTCCAAACAACCAGAAGGCGCACTACAATAACTCTTCTTCTCCCCCTCCTCTCCGGGGAATAATTTACTAAACAATAATCAACTCTTCAAACTTTTCAATCATATGTGGAGGTACAGACATTCCACAGATCCACTAGCTGGGACCAAATTTCATCTCATTGTACATAGCAATACATACATATATCGTTTAACGGTTTCTCCTTCTCACTGGAGATACAATATTTATATTTTCAAGAAAGAATCAAAAAGATGGCTTAAAATATAGGTATATCAAGTGAGTTCCAATCTAAGGGGGAACATTTAACATTCATTGTGGGACAACATGACAGATTCTTTAAATCTTCTCACGACTCCGGCAGTTGTCTTCACAATTAGGTGCTGCCGCAGCACTGGAGATCAACTACTTCTGCGACTGCCTCAGTCGCCTAGTCCGTTACTGGTGCTGCCACAGCACCGGGAAGGGCTGAAACACGAATGAAGTCCGTGTAAGTAATCTATTTCAAAATCTGAATAATGATAAATTCTTTTCCCTTTTCCCTTTTCTTAACTCTGTCTTTTTTCTCTCCCCATCTGTCTATACCTCACCTGGTAATGGTGAATTGCAGGTGGAACTCGTTCTTCGAACAACCTGTCTGGTCAGTGTCCCCAAGCCATCTCCTTCCTATTCCTTATTTTTCCCTCCTGCGCTCTTTTTGAGTACACGTTCAGTGAGCACTCGTCTAACTCTACGCATTACCAGCCCTTGTTTGCTGACCAATGGACAACGTCCGTCCATTCAACCAATAATCGCCCTACGTCTATAGCCACCAGCGACACCGATCACACTGGTCAGGCCACGTGAATTATTGTTTCTTTTACCTTTTCTTTTCCCTACCTAGGGAAATGCTTTATAACAAATAAGGGCGTACGCGATGGAACGTCACATGTCGCCATGTGAGGCTACATCACATGACAGTAACCGACTGTGCACTGGGCAGCTGTTCAATAGTGTTTTGCCAGTACATAATCTACCCAGAATGATACTGTTTAATTTTGTTTTGCCAGTACTTTGTCTACCCTGAATAATACTGTTTCATTGTGGTTTGCCAGTACTAAGTCTACCCTGAATAATACAAGACAAATTCCACATGGTGTCAGAATCGTAGAACTAAAACAACTCATGAATTGTGAGCAAATTCTGTCAGAATTCAGCGTAAGAACAAAAAAGAAAGAAAGTTTTGGAAAGGGGAAAGAAGAAAAGACGGTTTGAAAATAGAAGGAAAGGGGGAGAATTGAACGGAAAAAGAAGACGGGCATGAAGGAAGGAAGGGAGAGAGGGGGAAAAAAGGCAAAGGAAAAGGAAGAAAGGGGGAAAAAAAAACAGACATAAAGGAAACGAAAAACGAAGTATACAGAAAGGAATGACGATAGAATGGAGAGAGAGAGAGAGAGAGAGAGAGAGAGAGAGAGAGAGAGAGAGAGAGAGAGAGAGAGAAGAAGAAGAAGAAGAAGAAGAAGAATGAAGAAAGGAAGGAAGACAGAAAACAAGGAATGAAGAAAGAGGGGGGGGGGGGGGGGGCATGGAAAAAGGCAAAAAGAAAGGAGGGAAGGAAGAAAGACAAGAACAAAGAAAGCTAGGAAGAAAGAAATGACGACAGAAAAGAAGAAAGAGGAAGAAATAGGAAGAAAAGACAGGGGTGGGGGTAAAGAAGGAGGGGGGGGGGGGGAAGCATGAAAGAAAACAATAAAGAAAATGAGGAAGGGAGAAGATGGCGAGAACGGAAGAAACGCGGAAATGAAAGGCAAGAAAGAAAAATGAAGAAAAGGAGGAAGAACGGGGGCAAGAGAAATAAAGGCAGAAGGGAAAAAAAAAGAAAGAAAAAAATGGAGAGAGGAAAGAAGGAGGTAGCACAATGGGAAAAAAAAGAGGAAGACAGAAAGGAAGAAAAAGAAAATAAATAGGATGGAAACGAAGAGAGAGGGGGGGGGGGAGGAGAGAGAGAGAGAGAGAGAGTGAAGAAAGGAGGGAAGAAGCAGGAGAGGAAAATAAAAAGAATAGTCGGAAGAAAAATGAAGACGAGAAAGAAGGAGGAAATACATGAACAAAGAAAGAAAGGAAAGAAAAAAAAAAACGAAGAAAAGAGGGAAGACAGAAGAAATGAACAAAGAAAGAGTGGAAGGAAATAAAGGGAAAAGAAGAAAGAGAAGGAGAAAGGAACAGGAATGAGGGAACAGAGAGAAGAAGAAAGAATAAAGGAAGGAAGAATACGGAAAGGAAGCGGGCAAAAAGAAGAAGGAAGGGAAGGTAAAAAAAAAAATTAAAAAAAAAAAAAAGGAGGAGGAAAACAAAGAAATGATTACGAAAAGGGGAAGGGAAGAAAAGAGATGGAAGGAAGGTAGAAGAAACATGGAAGAAAGGAACAAAGAAGGCAACAGAAAGGGAGGAAGGCAAAAGGAAAGTGAAAGGTGAGAGAGAAACGGAGAGGAGGGAGGGAGGGGGGGGGAGGGGGGGGGAGAAAAAGCGAAAAGAAGAGAGTGAAAGGAAGAAAGGAAGGAAGGAAGGTGGACATGAATGAAGCAAAGAACGAAGAAACAAAGGAAGAGGGAAAAGAAAGACAAATGAAGGAACAGGGAAAGAAGATCGAAAGTGACAAAGGAAAGAAGAACGAAAGAAAGGAAAGGAAAGGAGAAGGAATAGATCAAAGAGAGATAATCCTGGTCTGTCCAAACTATTCCGGTCAGAGACTCACAGAGTGTTGGGCCTTGAGACTGTATCAGGGTCAATAAGGCTTCGACAGATCAAGCAAAGGAGAAAGAAAGCAAAAGGGCGGAAGGAAGAAAGAAAGAAAGAAAGAATGCAAGAAAGAAACGACACGAAACAAAGAAGAAAAAGAGAAAGGAATAACATGAAAGAAATCGAACAAAGATGGAGTCAAAGAAGAAAAACAATGAAGAAAATAATAAACAAAAAGAACAGACGGTTTAAAACATTTTTGTTTTAGATCTAGTTGCAAAGCGAGAGGACTGCAGGCGGAAATCTAAACAAATCTTAAATAAATGTTAGCGAACCGCCCAGAGAACGTGGACAAACGAGTCACAAGACAAAACACAACGCGTTTCGACCTCTTAGGTCTTCATCAGGTGAGACATTAACGAATAAAACAATGAAAATTCACTTAGCTTTGATCGCTTCAGATCACTTCGCAGGGTTCAGCGCAAGGGTTCCGGTCAGAGACTCACAGAGTGTTGGGCCTTGAGACTGTATCAGGGTCAATAAGGCTTCGACAGATCAAGCAAAGGAACGCCTTCTTCCTTGCGCTGAACCCTGCGAAGTGATCTGAAGCGATCAAAGCTAAGTGAATTTTCATTGTTTTATTCGTTAATGTCTCACCTGATGAAGACCTAAGAGGTCGAAACGCGTTGTGTTTCGTCTTGTGACTCGTTTGCCCACGTTCTCTGGGCGGTTCGCTAACATTTATTTAAGATTTTTGTTTTAACTTTCCTCTTCTTCTTCTTCTTCTGCTTCTTCCTCTTCTGCTGCTGCTGCTGCTGCTGCTTTGCGCATTGTAAAAAGACATGTACGTGCTTTCATTCAAAGAAGATGTCAAACCTGTTTAGTAGTTTAATCTGAAACCCTTGTTTCTCACGTCAGCCGAAAGATTAAGCGTTTCAAAGACACGTACAAAGACAGGCAGACAGACAGATAGAGTCTGGCCCATATACTTATCTCCAGATGTCCACCTGTCGGGTCATTCTCACCAAACGCTAACGGTCCACTCCCCATCCATTGTTACACAGGCATACAAGGAGCAAGGTCAAAGGTTCAAGGACGCGGGAGTGCACATGTACGGAATGGGGGTGCAGTCGCACTTTAGCCACGGAGTGGAACCAAATCCTGTTCTCATCAAGGTAGGGGTCCAAATCTTTGTTCATCTTTCAGGACCTTTCCAGGATCAGGTATGACTGCGCGCGTCGCGCACGCGCGCGCGCACGCAGCACGCACGCACGCACGCACGCACGCACACACACACACACACACACACACACACACACACACACACTTACACACACACTCGCGCGCACGCACACACACACACACACACACACACACACACACACACACACACACACACCGGAAAAATCTAGTTGGAATCATAATTATTGATAATATAAGAGGTGGATCGCTCTCTATATAGAGCAAGAAACCCATACCGTGTTACACAAATGATTGGCAGAGCGGTATAGTAGGATGGGTGTGTGCATGTCTGCTTGCGCGCGTGCGTGCGTGCATGTATGTCTGTGTGTGTGTGTGTGCGTCCGTGGTGTGTGTGTGTGTGTGTGTGTGTGTGTGTGTGTGTGTGTGTGTGTCTGCCTGTCTGTCTGTCTATGTCTGTGTTTGTGTCTGTCTATGTCTGTGTCTGTCTGTGCTGTCTTTGTCTTTCTCTCTGTGTACATGTGTTTGTGTGTGTCAGTGTGTATGTATGTCTGCTCTGTGTGTGTGTGTGTGTGTGTGTGTGTGTGTGTGTGTGTGTGTGTGTGTGTGTGTGTGTGTGTGGAGACAGAGAGAGAGGGAGATGCGAGGGACGGAGAGAGAGAGAGAGAGAGAGAGAGAGAGAGCGAGAGAGAGAGAGAGAGATGGAAGGGAGGGAGGAAGACAGAGAGAGAGAGAGAGAGAGAGAGACAGAGAGACAGAGAGACAGAGAGAGAAAGAGAGACAGAGACAGAGAGATACATACATACATTTTCCCCCGTTACTCTCAGCAAAGGCTGGACACGCTGGCCAGTGTGGGGGTTCCCCTGTGGACGACCGAACTGGACGTTCAAGCCGACGACGAAAACACCCGTGCTGACTGGTGTGTATGGTATCTTGCTAGCCCCAAAAGATATGAATCACCGCGACAAGAATCATTATACACCACAGACATGGTATGTATGGTGTATTGCTAGCCCCAAAAGATATGAATCACCACGACAAGAATCATCATACACCACAGACGCGATTTTCATGTGATATGAGTTAACTATCCTTGAGGGTTGTGTTTTGAAGTAGAATATGATTTTGACTAATTCTAATAGTCACAAAACCTGTTGATTGACTTCAACGTTTAGCTCATAATCATAAATTTGACATCCTTTACCTTTTGGTTTGTGTATGCAAAGAGAAACCAAACAATAGTTCAAGACCCCCCCCCCCCCTCCCCCCGGGTCATGTTTTTTTTTTTTTTTATAGCCCAGCTGACCGCGAGGGCTACCTGAAGGCAAATTTAACTCAGAACAAGGACCAATATTCTGATAAAGTTAGAATCCTGCAAAACAAATGTAATTCCTGACATGTTAGAAGAAAAAAAAAAGAAACAGAAAGAAAAAAAGAAAACTTTCTTTGGTATGCACGTGTAAGTCAGAACAAACGAACAAAAATATTTCCTTTTATTTACAAAGGAACATTTAGAACACCTCGAAACAAGGGGGAAGACGCTGTTTCCTTCATGTATGGAGAACGATAGGAGAAGACAACTCCACCGCCCCAGACTGCGCACAGTTTATCGGTGAACGGTTTTTAACAGGTGTTACATACATGCAGCTGGGGTTGGGTTCAAGTTTGATTTAGGGTTAGGGTCAGGTTAGGGTTGGGGTCTTACACTGAGGAACTGGAGAATCTTCCAGCTATGCTTTCTATGTTTCCATCGCTAAAACCTTACCACAGTGCCGGGACAGAGACTTCATTGGATTCTGTGGTAAAGAGCTTGTGCTTAATGGCACATTGCCAGGACAAAGTTTCTGTCGGAGTCTGCCTATTGTCCAATGCATCCCAGGGGTGGAATAGCTCAGTTGGTAAAGCACCGGACTCATAATCCTGGTGATCATGGGGTTGCGGGTTCGAATCTCCGCCTGGGCTTTTCGGTACAGGGGGATTTTTTCTCCAGAGTTGAGCATGTATGCACACTCCACCCCCACCCCCATCCCCCTCACACACTATTTCCCAGAGGGCTCTCAGCGGTAGATTTGAGAAATACATGAAGCGATAAATCGTGTCACTTTCAGATGAGATATGGTCATATGAATTTCCCATTGCTCACTAAATGGGACAGTCCTTGGTTAATGTGTCTGTTCCGCCATCCCTACTAGCCTCTGGGCATGGGATTGTACATCCCTTAATTTACACACACACACACACACACACACACACACACACACACACGCACGCACGCACACAGCGAAAGATTGTGAAATATATTAGAAGGGAAATAACCGCCCAGTCGGAAAAACTGGGACACATTAGAGTTTTGTCCCTTAGACCATACGAAGTCCATTTAAACAAGCCTTGGAAAGAAGATTTTAAAAGCAAAAAAGAAAAAAGAAAAGGAAATACAATATTTCACGTGCAGAATCAAATAATATCATGACAACTATGGTGACAGTAATAATTTTAATAAGTTTTTTTTTATTATTATGTGGCGCTCTTCTTTCATTTGAGCACATACCATAGTAAATTATATTAGAAGGGAAATAACCGCCAAGTCAGAAAATTTATGTCACAGAAAACAAGTGGGGTATTTTTTGCTCCCATAAGAAAACCTAACACAGAGTAACTTTTATTCAAGACTGGCACAGCCTTTTAAACTTGAATAAAGTCGGACAAATACATAGACGAACAATCTATGTGGGGAAAACCAGCGCAGGCCAACAACTGAACTGTCTTCATAGTAATGACTTGGCAAAGATTTGGACTTAAGGAGGGGGGGGGTTGGGGGGGGGGGTGCGGGGGGGGGGGGGGGGGGAGTTTGAAGATGGAGAAACTGGGAACATGAAATTAAGAAAATATGTTACAGATATGAAAACTCTTCACTAGCTGCATAAGGGAACCATCGCAATCCCTTTTGAAGGCAGATATATTTGTATTACCTGCTCCGAGGCCTTTCGTCCGCTGGGTCGGAACTCATCAGGGAGACACGGCTGGTTGTGTCTGCGCTCCTGGCGTCAAATAGAGACACACCACAGTCCATAATACTGTGGTGTTCTCACCACCAAGGGTGCAAAAAAGAATCCAATAGCACCCCCAATGCAGCCAGCGAAGAGTAGTAAATGAAACCAAACGAAAGTGTGGGGAGGAAAAAAGTTGCTGAAAAACTAAAGACATTATGCAAATAGTACAAAATGTAGGGGACAATCTTTGAGCCTACGCTTGAGGATCCACCCAAAGATGCAAGGGAGATCAAAAGACAAACACACAGACGGACAGAAACAAATACAAATAACCTCAATTTAATCAAAACAAAATCGGAAATGAAATGAGGCAGGGAACAGTAAACGATAAACAGTAAACAAGTGGGGTATTTTTTGCTCCCATAAGAAAACCTAACACAAAGTAATTTTTATTCAAGACTGGCACAGCCTTTTAAACTTGAATAAAGTCGACAAATACATAGACGAACAATCTAATAGTGGGGGGAAAAAAACCAGCGCAGGCCAACAACTGAACTGTCTTCATAGTAATGACTTGGCAAAGATTTGGACTTAAGGAGGGGGGGGTTGGGGGGGGGGGGTGGGGGGGGGGGGGGGGGGGGAGTTTGAAGATGGAGAAACTGGGAACATGAAATTAAGAAAGTATGTTACAGATATGAAAACTCTTCACTAGCTGCATAAGGGAACCATCGCAATCCCTTTTGAAGGCAGATATATTTGTATTACCTGCTCCGAGGCCTTTCGTCCGCTGGGTCGGAACTCATCAGGGAGACACGGCTGGTTGTGTCTGCGCTCCTGGCGTCAAATAGAGACACACCACAGTCCATAATACTGTGGTGTTCTCACCACCAAGGGTGCAAAAAAGAATCCAATAGCACCCCCAATGCAGCCAGCGAAGAGTAGTAAATGAAACCAAACGAAAGTGTGGGGAGGAAAAAAGTTGCTGAAAAACTAAAGACATTATGCAAATAGTACAAAATGTAGGGGACAATCTTTGAGCCTACGCTTGAGGATCCACCCAAAGATGCAAGGGAGATCAAATGACAAACACACAGACGGACAGAAACAAATACAAATAACCTCAATTTAATCAAAACAAAATCGGAAATGAAATGAGGCAGGGAACAGTAAACGATAAACAGTAAACAAGTGGGGTATTTTTTGCTCCCATAAGAAAACCTAACACAAAGTAATTTTTATTCAAGACTGGCACAGCCTTTTAAACTTGAATAAAGTCAGACAAATACATAGACGAACAATCTTAATAGTGGGGGAAAAAACAAGCGCAGGCCAACAACTGAACTGTCTTCATAGTAATGACTTGGCAAAGATTTGGATTTAAGGAGTGGGGGGGGGGGGGTGGAGTTTGAAGATGGAGAAACTGGGAACATGAAATTAAGAAAATATGTTACAGATATGAAAACTCTTCACTAGCTGCATAAGGGAACCATCGCAATCCCTTTTGAAGGCAGATATATTTGTAATGCCTGCTCCAAGGCTTTTCGTCCGCTGGGTGGGAACTCATCAGGGAGACATGGCTGGTTGTGTCTGCGCTCCTGGCGTCAAATAGAGACACACCACAGTCCATAATACTGTAGTGTTCTCACCACCAAGGGTGCAAAAAAGAATCCAATAGCACCCCCAAAGCAGCCAGCGAAGAGTAGTAAATGAAACCAAACGAAAGTGTGGGGAGGAAAAAAGTTGCTGAAAAACTAAAGACATTATGCAAATAGTATAAAATGTAGGGGACATCTTTGAGCCTACGCTTGAGGATCCACCCAAAGATGCAAGGGAGATCAAAAGACAAACACACAGACGGACAGAAACAAATACAAATAACCTCAATTTAATCAAAACAAAATCGGAAATGAAATGAGGCAGGGAACAGTAAACGATAAACAGTAAACAAGTGGGGTATTTTTTGCTCCCATAAGAAAACCTAACACAAAGTAATTTTTATTCAAGACTGGCACAGCCTTTTAAACTTGAATAAAGTCAGACAAATACATAGACGAACAATCTTAATAGTGGGGGAAAAAACAAGCGCAGGCCAACAACTGAACTGTCTTCATAGTAATGACTTGGCAAAGATTTGGATTTAAGGAGGGGGGGGGGGGGGGGGAGTTTGAAGATGGAGAAACTGGGAACATGAAATTAAGAAAATATGTTACAGATATGAAAACTCTTCACTAGCTGCATAAGGGAACCATCGCAATCCCTTTTGAAGGCAGATATATTTGTATTGCCTGTTCCAAGGCTTTTCGTCCGCTGGGTGGGAACTCATCAGGGAGACATGGCTGGTTGTGTCTGCGCTCCTGGCGTCAAATAGAGACACACCACAGTCCATAATACTGTGGTGTTCTCACCACCAAGGGTGCAAAAAAGAATCCAATAGCACCCCCAAATATATCTGACTTGAAAAGGGATTGCAATGGTTCCCTTATGCAGCTAGTGAAGACTTTTCATATCTGTAACATATTTTCTTAATTTCATGTTCCCAGTTTCTCCATCTTCAAACTCCCACCCCCCCCCCCCCCCCCCCCCCATAAGTCCAAATCTTTGCCAAGCCATTACTATGAAAACAGTTCAGTTGTTGGCCTGTGCTTGTTTTTTCCCCCACAACTAGATTGTTCGTCTATGTATTTGTCTGACTTTATTCAAGTTTAAAAGGCTGTGCCAGTCTTGAATAAAAGTTACTCTGTGTTAGGTTTTCTTATGGGAGCAAAAAATACCCACTTGTTTACTGTTTATCGTTTACTGTTCCCTGCCTCATTTCATTTCCGATTTTGTTTTGATTAAATTGAGGTTATTTGTATTTGTTTCTGTCCGTCTATGTATTTGTCTTTTGATCTCCCTTGCATCTTTGGGTGGATCCTCAAGCGTAGGCTCAAAGATTGTTCCCTACATTTTATACTATTTGCATAATGTCTTTAGTTTTTCAGCAACTTTTTTCCTCCCCACACTTTCGTTTGGTTTCATTTACTACTCTTCGCTGGCTGCTTTGGGGGTGCTATTGGATTCTTTTTTGCACCCTTGGTGGTGAGAACACCACAGTATTATGGACTGTGATGTGTCTCTATTTGACGCCAGGAGCGCAGACACAACCAGCCGTGTCTCCCTGATGAGTTCCGACCCAGCAGACGAAAGGCCTCGGAGCAGGCAATACAAATATATCTGCCTTCAAAAGGGATTGCGATGGTTCCCTTATGCAGCTAGTGAAGAGTTTTCATATCTGTAACATGTTTTCTTAATGTCATGTTCCCAGTTTCTCCATCTTCAAACTCCCCACCCCCTCCTTAAATCCAAATCTTTGCCAAGTCATTACTATGAAGACAGTTCAGTTGTTGGCCTGCACTTGTTTTTTTCCCCCACAACTAGATTGTTCGTCTATGTATTTGTCTGACTTTGTTCAACTTTAAAAGGCTGTGCCAGTCTTGAATAAAAGTTACTCTGTGTTAGGTTTTCTTATGGGAGCAAAAAATACCCCACTTGTTTACTGTTTATCGTTTACTGTTCCCTGCCTCATTTCATTTCCGATTATGTCACAGAGTTTTGTCACTTAGGCCATAAGAAGCCCATGCGAGACTTGAAATCGCTTGACGCAAATTTACTTGCGTAGAAGATTCAAAATGGGGGAGGAGGATGAGGGGGGAGGGAAAAAAACTATTTCAGTTGCAGAATCAAATAATATCAACGCATCTAAGTGAGGGGAATAATTTTGATGACTTTTTTTTTTGGTGTCTTTTTTTTAAATTTTTTTTTTAAGCGCTCTTTTGCTTACACCACGAATATTAGAAGGGAAATAACCGCCATGTCAGAAAAATTACGACAGATCAGAGTTGTTTCCCCTAGACCATCTGAAGCCCGCTCTGTCAGACTTGGAAACCGCATGACGCAAATTATTTGCTTAGAAGAACAAAGAAAAACACAGCAACAAGAATATATATATATATATATATATATATATATATATATATATATATATATAGTAATCGCAGATTCAAATCATATCATGACAACTATAGTGACGGTAATAATTCTGGTAACTGATTTTTCTTTCTTCTGATTATGTAGCGTTGTTCTTTCACGAGCGAGCAAACAAAAGTCTTGTGTCCATCCGTGCGAATAAAAAATTTAAAAAAAATTAAAGCATAACATGTGAAGGCTACATTGTGACTTTAAATCCCTGTAAAAGCAGTACATTTACAATCATGACATTAAGACGGTTAAATCATATCATCTTGAATGTTTAAGTATTTTATAAATACGTAATTAGGTTTCTATTTGTCAGATTGACTTAAAAAAAAAAAAAAAAAAAAAAAAAAACAGCCTCGTTTATATTCAACGTCTACCTTGCGCTGAAGAGATCAAAGCTAAGTAACAAACTCGTTCATTTTCGTTGTCCTATTTGTTTGTGTCTAACCTGAAGAAGACCTAAGAGGTCGAAACACGTTGTGTTTTGTCTTGTGACTCGTTTGTCCACGTTTCTCTTGGCGGTTCGCTAACATTTATTTGAAATTTATAAAAGAAAAAAAAGTTATGTAAGCGTCGCTGTATTTTTAAAGTAGCCCCACCCTCACCCCCATCCCCCACTCCTTCCCCACCTCCCTGCCCCCTACTCCCAGTCTTGTTAAGCCATATGTTCGAACCCGCTCGACTGATGATTGAGTCAGTCTTCTCACTGACTCGTGTTTTTAGCATTCAGAACCCTCTGTATCCTGCCTAGTATTTTGGTCTTATCAACTGAAGATTTTTTTCCCAATACGTTCAACAACAAGAAAAAAAGAATACAAAAAATGTCAGAACATATCCAACCTCGCAATGTTAAAGAAATCGAGGGGGGGGGGGGGGGGGGGGGGGGGGGGGGCAATCTGGATTGTATTTATACCTGGATCTGGGGAGGGGGGGGGGGCAATCCTGGATTTGTATTTATACCTGGATCTGGGATCTGTACTAAAATGTAGAAGTGGGTTCTTTCCAAGTCCACTTTCTCTTAAAATCAGTTCACTGGTTTTCACGTAATCTTGCTGAATGTCAGACAGATAAACTAACAGACGCATAATGTAAGCATGCTCTTGGTGGATGCCATAGAGATCATTAACAATAAGGCGAAATACAAATAGACACACAAAAAAGGTGCAAATTAACGCTGCTTTGACCTTCGCCATAGGTCAAATGACCCATGGTCATGATTTTCATTTGATATTTGAGTCAGCTTTTTAAGTTACCTCCACAAAAATGTGCAACTTTGTCGATAAAGAATGGCCCCACTTCTGGTAAAGAAACTTCCCCCACAAACATGAGAGTAAACCAAACACAAACAAAAACATGGCAAGGCTTTATTCCTTCAGAAAAGAAGTCAGGGTTCCTGGAGACCCACGACATACGGCAAGGCTTTATTCCTTCAGAAAAGAAGTCAGGGTTCCTGGAGACCCACGACATACGGCAAGGCTTTATTCCTTCAGAAAAGAAGTCAGGGTTCCTGGAGACCCACGACATACGGCGAGGCTTTATTCCTTCAGGAAAAACATGGCTGGGTCCCTTCAGACCCATGACATGCCACAAGACTTTAATCCTTCATTTAAAAAAAAAATGGCTGGGTCCGTGGTGACCCATGATGCACAGCCTGGCTTTATTCCATCACAAAAAAGCATGGGTCCGTGGTGACCCATGACCGCACAGCCTGGCTTTATTCCATCACAAACAAAGCATGGGTCCATGGAGACCTAGGATGTGTGGCGTGCAAAACTTTAACCGACAAACGACGATGGTTAACACACAATACAAAAGACCAAACTGGTTTTTTTTTCTGTTTTGTTTTGTTTTGTGCTGTCCCATCGTCTGCGCCACCCTAGTGGCAGTGCACCCACCTCGCTCATTCCGACCTGCCCATCCACAGTCACAGGCCGACCCGTCCCTCCACAGCCCCGGCACCAGCAATCCACAGGGAGCAGTCAATGTCAAATCATCAAGAAGCAACCCACCAGAGGAGACACACACTTCTGCCAGGTCAGTTCGGTAGTGTTCAGTGGTCCCTGTTCTGATCCAACATACGCAGGACACCACCTACGAAGCCCCCTACTGACGACAATAATTGCTCAGTCGCAGAGCCAGCGTGAGCGCCCTCCGGAGGGTGTCACCACGTCTGTTCAACTACAGCCCCTATGAATTTACCGATACCGGTGACCCCCAACGGAATCAAACCAAGGCCATAGACTGAGGCCACCATGAGAGCAGGACATGAAGGGTCACAGAATTTGAGATTTTTTTATATATATATATAAAGCTGATCGATGAGAATGAGGATGATGAAGACGATGCAATGGATTTCCAAACTAGAATTCTTTCAACAACAAAAAAGTCTTCTTTAGATGTTATAAACAACAGATACCAAAACTCACACAAAACAGAAATCACCTGATCGCTGTCAGCATGAGATTTGTAATGATTGTTCATCATAATGATCATCATCATTAGAATTATGATGGTGGCTAATCTTATCACAGGTACGAGCAGGCGTTGAGGGCTCTGTACGGTCACCCCGCCATTGAGGGCATCCTCTTCTGGGGCTTCTGGGGCGACATCCAGTCAGCTGGACAAGGAGGAGCCTTGGTCACCGGCTCCGATTTACACGTGAGGCAAAAAAAAAGGGGGAAAACTTAATTAAGTGGGGTCTTGGGGGAGGTATGGGGAAGAGGGAGTGTGTGTGTGTGTGTGTGTGTGTGTGTGTGTGTGTGTGTGTGTGTGTGTGTGTGTGTGCGCGCGCGCTGGTGAAGAGGGAGTGTGTGTGTGTGCGCGCGCGCGCGCGTGCACGCACGCGTGTTTGTGTGTGTTTGTGTCTGTGTGTGTGTGTGAGAGAGAGAGAGAGAGAGAGAGAGAGAGAGAGACAGGGAAGGGCCTTGGTCACTGGCCCCGATTTACACGCGAGGCAAAAAAGGGGAAACTAAGCGGCAGGGCACGGCGGGGACCTTAAGGGGGGGGGGGGGGGGAGGGGGGTGGAAGAGGGAGGACGTGTGTGTGTGCATGTGTGTGTGTGTGTGAGAGAGAGAGAGAGAGGGGGGTGGGGGGGGAGGGACAGGACTGGCCCTGATTTACACGCAAGGCAAAAAAGCGAGAAACTAAGATGGGGGGGGGGGGGGGGGGGGGCGCAGGGGGTCTTTGGAGGCGGAGGGGGAGGGGGTGATGGGGCGATGAGAGGTGGGGGGGGGGGGCAAGGAAGGAGGGTGTGTGCATGCGCGAGCGCATGCGTGCTCAGCAGTTTCATTGGAGTTGCCTTCCATGATCAAATATTTATATGATAGAAACTCCAAGTGCACAAAATGTGACCTTCCGAGCAGTATCAATTTTGTCCCTCCTCAATACATGTTGTTAAACAGATTGTACGTGCTTTCCTTTAGTGTGAACTGCTGAGCAGTCAAGTTTCAAATCGGCTGAGCCAGCCACATGATAGCGCTCGGAACAAAGCATCCGAGTAACATGGTAAGTCGGTAACTAAAAGCCCATCATTTTTGTCTTGGGTCTAAGCACCCATTGTGTTTTTGTGACATATGCTCTGAATAACAGGAATTAAGTATTAAAAAAATATGAAAAAAAATACTGGTCATTATTAACATGAAGTTATAGGATTGTCAGCATCTCCGGAAGTTGCGTTACAAAGTCACTTCTTCTTCTTCCTTGATAGCGACCACAATCAACTTGATTATTTTGTCACTTATGCAAGGGGTCCGAACAAAAGAAAAAAAAAGAAAAAAGAAAAACTGGGCGTGGCTTTTAATGGAGACAGGAGGCCCTTGACACATCGGTGTCGATGGTCTTGGCCTCTACAACGTCCTGGGGCAGTTCGTTCCAATCCTTGATGGTACGAGGAAGGAACGCCTGCTGTCTGTACTGCGTTCTGCACTGCGAAATGGTGAACCGCTGGTCGTGACCGCGGCGTCCGCGCGGAGGTGCAGGGCGCAGGCTGGCTTTGATGCCTTCTGTGCTGACCAAGTCATTATGGATCTTGTACAGCATGGATAGGCGTACTGTACGTCGTCTGTCCTGGAGGCTGGAAGTCACGAAAATGCTCTCGCTCTTTCGCATGGTCTCGTGTGGAAAAACGTAAGATTTTTCTTTTTCAATTAACAAAAAAGTCTAAATATAGAGTACATGCATACGAACTCATGCTACAGCCTATTATTTAATGTGTTATAGAGTATCCTGTTTGTCAGCCAATACAAAATTTTGAAGTCATCCTAGTCTTTGTGGCTGTAACTTCATGAAGTATTTGACCCCGAGGGAAATTCCGCAGAACTTCCGTGATATTCCTAAGTGGAAACACACACACACACACACACACACACACACACACACACACACACACGCCAATAAGCAAACATCATCGATAAATGGGAGTATGTGTGTATTAAAACTGTCATGCCTTTTTCAATTGCATGTGCAGTTGACCGCAGCAGGACGCCGTGTCCTTGACCTTTTCGAGAACCAGTGGATGACGGACGAGACGCACGTACTCTCCCAGTCAGGTGACCGCTTCACTGTACGTGGTTTCCATGGTGACTACGAGATCCACGTGCTGTACCAAGGTTCAGAACTTCACAATCTACGGAAATCTTTCACGCTCGACAAGGCTGACAAAACCGTGAATATCAATGTGCACGTGTAGGCCTAGATTTTTTTTTTCTTTTCTTTTTAAAGCTGAAGTCGATTTACAAAGGTTCTATAAATGAGTTCCACAGATTTTCAAACATGAAATTCACGGATTTTTAAGAACTTTTCAAGCCTTTAATAAAAATGAAGAACTATATTACAGAAAACATAGGCATTTATGCATACTTGAGCTGCTTCATATGGTCACTTCAGCAAAACCAGATTACAGAAGATGATAGGAAAGTCGACACTTTAAACAGTTAGCCAAGTGAATTTTTTTTTCCCCTCCATTTCTCTGTAAAATTTTGTAATGTTTCATCAATTGCTCCTTCAAAAATCTTCATTTTGAAGAATTTCCAAGCACCCTGAGGTATTCCTGAGCAATAGAAGTCCAGCTCTCAGGGTCATTTATAGTCCTTAAACAAGACGCAAAGCATATAAACGTACTCACAGTCCAGTGAGAAAGAGGGGAGACAATTTCCAGTTTGTGGAAGGAAAAAAAACTCGACAGTGCGGTGGTTCTTTCCCTTATCGGACTTGATTTTTTTTTTTTAATTATCAATTGTCACAGTTGTGCGTTACCAACTTATGGGGTGAATTGTGGTGTAGTGCACATCAAGTCTCTTGAAGGAGTATTAATTTCGCCTTCAGCTGCACAATTAACACAGCTAGTAAACTTTATACCAAAGTACAAATCTGCAAATGAGTGTGCACGTGCTTGCCGGAGTGTGCACGAGTGTGTGTGTGTGTGTGTGTGTGTGTGTGTGTGTGTGGAGAGAGAGAATGTCTAAATGTGCCTTCTAGCTCAGCCATCTTATTTCGCCCGCAAACCCCACTTTTCACATAATCAAATTTTCTCAACAAAAAAAATAGCTAAAAACCTACAAAATTAAACAAATCTAATCGCGTGAAAAGTGGGTTTCCGGGCAAAATAATATTGCTGCTCTAGAACCACACATTTAGACATTCTCTCTGATTAATCTTCTATCTCAAGCACTACCAACAAATCAGAACAAACAACCGGCCTTCCATCTTGGTTAGTTATTTTTACACACAATGAATGTATATCCTCACCAACTAATTTTTTTAATTGAGCGTTATTAAATGTATATGACTGATAATCGCAAAACCCCGCCTCAAGTGATGGCAACACTCTTAGAACCGTAGATGGTTGACCATTAAACAAATTAGCATTTGTTTTTAATTCACTTAAATGAACATACAACCTTGGGTTAATTAGAAAATCGGACGGTCTACTACCTGCATACTCGTAGAGGCCACTTTCTAAGTACTTATGTGTTTTAATATGATACGTTTCACCACTATCATAAAAGCCCAAGATTCTAGCAAGACCTTTAGGAAAAGTGTATTCTCTTCTTTCTTCTGGAAAGTGCATAGTAATTATAAGATTTGCCTCATTAATTTTTAACTTAATGCCAAAATTGCTAAATACTTCTTTTAAAGAACAAAAGTTGTAGTAACCATCAGGTATTTTTAACTGCTTTAATAAATTACCTTGCCCGTCCTTAACATTCACCCAGTTATTCTTAGCTTTTTCAGATATATTAATCCACTTAACTTTAAAACCAATTTCTCTAAGAGCAACCCTATTATTACCGCGCCTATTGTCAATTGGATACTTTAAGAACACACGTGTGCTTTGTTTAGTTATATAAATGTGCATCCTTTTTAAAAATCTATTTAAAATGGAACCTTTTAAATATAATGAAAGTGCCACTTACGACGTAGGAGGGGTTTATGAGCCCAAATCTTTGGACTTTAGTAACCTAACCATCGCAGTGGATGAATCATATGGCTTCCAAGTCAGACTTGTAAACCCACTAACTAGATATTTAAATCCCCCAATAAAGAGTGATAGAGTGCCATCAGCATGGTCAACTCACCCCATGGTTTTTTACCAGAATCAGTTAAATTTTGCAGTTTACTGCTCAACCACTGGCTGCGGTGTTTCATATACAAACCATTTAAACCACCCTAATCTCTTAGTAAGGTCAGTATATAACTTTCATGTTTATTACCAGTATAGACGCATACTAACTGAACTACAGGTGCGCCTCCCCAACGACAACGCGTTTAATCCATTTCTCAGCTCAATGGACAATAATGCATATGAAAGAATCTGCAACGAATTTAACATTAACCCTTCAAATAACTTTAGACAAAAGTTAGACCGTAATCACGGGTTGGGCACATTGTATTTGTGGGGTCAGCGTAGAGAATATAATTTTGACTACTGGCCCGGCCACACCTCTTTTAAGCCAAACTCCCAAGTTAGATTGGGATCAATAGAACAAAAACACCCCAATGCTTGGGCAACATTTATCTTGGATAAAAGTGAAGGCCTAACAATGCCAGGAGTGCAAAGACTTAATGACTCCATACGCACGTACGTTTGGTGTCTATTAGGAGCGCAAGCACAGACCAAGTCTAGCATAGTGGATCAATCTACAGGCTTTGACGCCAGAAAACAATTTCTAGCCAATTTAGAAGATGCTATTAACTCTGCTGTTGATTTGCCTTCCAGCATACAAAGGTACCAAAACGTTCTTTCACATGCTAGGTCAAAGGTTGACTTTGTTGTAGGTCATGGATTATACATGCTGCCTTCTAACCTTAGACTGCAGATTGGCATGAAACAGAATTATAATAATGAAATTCTCATAGCTGGAGACGACCAAAACTTAGGGCATAATCAAGGTTTAAACACAAGGCCCGCGCCAGCCATTTTAAAAAAAGTATCTAGCCCTGAAAGCGACCCCCCACCAGTTATAAGCAGCCCACAGCCAGAAAGCGGTCCAACACCACCTGTTGATGTACCTCACCCCGACAGACACACTAGCGAAAAGACAGCCCTTGTTGTGTTTTTAACTTTTACTGGATTAGCCATACTTTATTTCACTAAAAATTAAACCGGCAGCCAGCACTCCTAACGTCCACAGATGGTCGGCCATATAACCAGCCACTTTGCCTATAGTAGACAAAATCCAACTAACAACACTGCCTATTATGCCAGGCAGAGCATCAAGCGCTTTGACAGCTAACTTCTTTAATAGGTTTGCCAGATGGTGCAATTGTTTTCTAATCCAACTTTTACCGGGCTGAGGCGTTGGAGGTGCTACTGACCCTGTTGGCGCACTGCCAGTTAATGCATAAACCAGTGTAGAGATAGCAAACCCAACAGCTGTTAATATACTAACTATTGTAATCCCTGCTCTCTGAACAGAATTCTTATTCTTTCTGCTAACGTAGTATTTTCATGAAGGAGTCTGTTTATAGTTTCTTTGATTCTGTTTGTTTGTAATACTATTTGTTCTCTGTTAGTAGACAGCGTTTCTAACCTGTTTGCCCTTAGTGACATTAAATTCTGTATTTTCGCCTGTATTCTAGCCTTTTCTTCTAACCCTAAATTGTTATCATCTGCATCAACCAGTTTATTTTTTTCTTCTTCTATCTCTCTCTCTAGCTCACCAAGTTTTGCCAAATTGTTTTTTAGCTCGCCATTTATTCTCTGTAGAGTAGCATCAAGAGCCCTGATTTCACGCAGAGCAGCTTTAAGACCCTCGAGTTCACCCTCAGACAATGGAGGATCATCAATTGTTTGTAAAGCTGCTTCTTCATCAGGACTCAGCTCACCTTCTCTTTGACTAGGCGATGAAGAATCGGCAATTGTTTTTAACTGTGTTTCTTCATTAAAACTCGTCTCAACTTCTGCTATTACTTCATCTGCTCTTTGACTTAATTCTTGAAGAGGTGTTTTGCATTTCAGACTGCTCTGGCAACCTTTGCTTCAAGTTCTGTAAAGCACTAACAGCCTTAGACCTTAGAGCAGACTGCCTTGGATCTACAATATTTAATCGCCTTCTGACCCGAATAGGAATCTCCCCAAGTGAGCCCGGAATTAAAAACTCGGAGGGGTCCCGGCTATCAGTAACTTGTTTACGCATATGTTTATTGCCCTTCTTATATTTTATAAACAAATGACCTTCCTCGTCTCCGCCCACTTTTCCCATCTCAAAATCGTTAGGATCGAGCACGTCTGGCAGCCCTCGTCCTATACTTCTATAGAATGATTCAATTCGTTGTCGCAATAGTTCTTGACGCTGCCTAGGGAGTAAAGAACCCGCTTCTGCCTCTGCTCCTTCAAGTTCTTCTTGCAATGAAGGACTCGGTTCTATTTTATCTTCTTCTTCAGCAGGATCAAACACGTCATAATCTTCATCAGCCATATTTATATATTTATTATTTTTTGTTTTATAAAAAATGAACCCATACGGTTGCGACCTTGATCCATTCAGAAAAGCGAAGGAGCCCCATGGCATAAAAGGCATAAGACAGACTGTGCGCGTTGTAAATAATCCATCAACAATTGAGCCCAATGAAATGTTAACAGTAAGATTTAGTGACCTCGGGCCTGACGATGTTATAATGCCAGGCACTGCCAAGCTATTATTCAAAATAGATATTGAGTCGGCGGATCCTAATGCTACTGTCGTTGCTAACCTGGGCAGGGCCATCATTAAAAATATGGTAATTAAACTGGAAGGTAGAGAAG
>CM065748.1:6564966-6631832 GCA_033310375.1 Conus canariensis | reverse complement strand
TTAAGAAACAAGTTTGACGAATTAATTGCGGATCTTTTTGAGCACACAGATATTCGTGAAAGTGTAACCAACGTAATCAGTAAAATGCCAGATTCTTGGCCCAACCCAGTTATAAAGTGTATTGCAATTTTAGTTAATATTATGGCTCCTGATGACGCTGAATTGTCTATTTCTACTAACACTGAAGGAGTAGCTATTCAATTTAATAAATATTAGCTAAATTTTAGTATTTATTTTTTTGTATTACCTATATATTTGATCTTAAAAATGACGATCGCAAAGATGCTGGATGAGATATTTGCCGAATCGGTGGGCAATATGTTTAGTGAATTAGACATGGACATCATTAACCCCTCAAGCGTTCATGAAAGCGTAACACATGCTATTTCTAAAATCCCAGAGTCTCTTCAAATCGGCCCGCCAGTAAAAGTGTTGTTGGCCACTCTGATCGAGTATATAACCCCCGATGATAAAAACATGCAAGTCTGGGTTTCAACTAGACAGAAAGAAGTAATCAGCTATCACGACTGTAATTCTGAATGGGCTGATTACATGCTTACACAGTTTAACCATGCAAGTGAAGAAGCGAAATTACGCGGCTCCGGCTGGTCTGAAGGAACAGTCCTTGAAATCAGATTAAGACAAACAAAGTTCTATCCTATAGTCGGCAATTCTTACATCCCTCTCCCAAGAGAGTTAGAGTTAAAACGAGCAGTCTTAAACATACATAATTCAGATAACTTATGTTTCATGTGGTGTGTTTTGGCACATTTACACCCAGTTAAAAATAATGCAAACAGAGTATCTAATTATGGGCAGTATATAAATGAGCTGAACTTTAATAACATAAACTTTCCAGTAAGCATAGACAGTTTAAGCCAGTTTGAAGAGCAAAACAAACCAATAACCGTAAACGTATACACATGGTCTGTAGCAGACAATCTAGTCCCTCTAAGGATTTCTCCCAAAGCTCCTACTTTAGGCGATCCACTTAACAAACATGTCGACTTGATACTGTTTACAGACGGTCTAAAGAGTCACTATGTATTAATTAGATCAATTAGCAGACTTATGGCTTATACTACAATGAACAAATTTAAACAGGAGCTTTGTAGAAGGTGTTTGATCAGAATCCCGTCTATAGAGGCAGCTGCTGAACATAAGAAACATTGTAAAAGTTTTGTAGACTGTAAAACCGAACTTCTTACGCCCCCACCCGGATCTAAAGTTAGTTTTAGAAACATACACAAAATGCAGATGAGACCATACGTAGTTTATGCTGACTTTGAAGCGATTTTGCCACAGTACTACGGCCCTCAAGAGCGGGCACAACAAAAAACGGCTTTATTAACCCACCTTCAGATTTGTTCTTATGCATTTGTTGTTGTTAGGTCAGATGGCGGACACACACAACCAGAGATTTACAGAGGTCCCGACGCAGCCGGTCGATTTTTGGAGCAGATGAAGCATCTTCGCAATCAATTCTCTATTCAGCTAAATCTCTCAGACATTATGACTCCCGAAGACCAAAGGCGCTATGAATCATCTACACACTGCTGGATATGCGGCTCAGAGCTAACACCTAATAGTAAAGACGCGACAGCAGCGGAAGCAAACCCAACAGTGAGAGACCATGATCACATTACTGGCAAATTCAGAGGGGCCGCGCACAACAGCTGCAATCTTCAACTCAAGGTTGACCCCCAAAAATGGAAACTGCCTATCTTCTTTCATAACTTACGAGGCTATGATTCTCACTTTATTATGCAAGCAATAACTTCTGAATGTAAGAGGGTTAGCTGTATTGCACAGTCATCAGAAAAGTACATGACCTTTACTATTGACTGTTTATCCTTCTATGACTCTGCCCAACATCTGATGGGGAGCTTAAGCAAACTAGCAGAATCTCTACAAGACTGCCCAATAACTAAAAAATATTTTAACTCGGCTTTAGTACGTAAAGGCGTTTACCCTTATGAATACATGGACTCATGGGAGAGGTTTGACGAGCCGGCGCTGCCACATAAAGACGATTTTTACAGCCGTCTTAGAGGTGGAGGCATATCTGACGCTGACTATGAATACGCGCAGAAAGCCTGGACAAAATTACACTGCGAAACAATGGGCGATTATCATGATCAATACTTGATGGCCGATGTGTGTTTATTGGCCGACGTCTTTCAGAATTACAGATCTACATGCATGAAACATTACGGCCTAGATTCATCACATTACATTTCTGCCCCTGGGCTTTCTTGGGATGCATTGTTAAAGTCTACAAACATTGAGATTGACTTAATATCTGATCTGGCCACACTTCAGATGATTGAAGATGGGCTGAGAGGAGGCATTAGCATGGCCTCTCATCCTTACTGCAAAGCCAACAATAAGTATTTAGATGATTATGACCCCACTAAACCATCTAACTATCTAATGTATTTAGACGCCAACAATCTGTATGGGTGGGCTATGAGTCAGGCACTGCCATTAAGAAACTTTAAAATGTTCGTAGGGCCTCATGACGTTAATAAAATGTTAAGTTATCTACCGCGTCTTACGCCTGATCGACCAATAGGATTAATCTTAGTCTTAGAATATCCTACAGAGTTGCATGACCTCCATAATGATTACCCCTAGCAGCAGAAAGATTAAAGATGAGTCCCACCGAACCACCTAAACTCATGCCCAATCTTCGTCACAAAACTAAGTACGTATGTCATTACAGACTGCTACAGTTTTGCTTAAGACACGGACTAAAACTTACCGCCATTCATAGACTAATTGTTTTTGAGCAAGAGCCTTTTATGAGACCATATATTATGAAGAATACTCAGCTTAGGACTAGAGCCACTGACGCTTCAGAAAAAGACTTTTTTAAATTAATGAACAACAGTTGTTTTGGCAAAACCATGGAAAACGTACACAATCGTAAAGATGTAAGATTAGTTACAAAAGAACAAAGAGCAATTAAACTAGCCTCTAAACCGAGCTACCAAGACTTTAGAAGATTTAGCGACAGCCTGGTTGGCGTTATGATGAAGAAACAGAATGTGAAGTTGGACAAGCCGGTGTTTATTGGGTTTACTGTGCTAGAGCTGTCAAAATTGTTAATGCTTGAATTTCTGTACGACTACTTTAAACCTTTGTATCCAGATTCTAGAGTCCTCTACACAGACACTGACTCTTTTATTCTGGATGTTCCAACAGAAGACTTTTATAAGGATTTAGAAGCGGAGGTAGCCAAATGAGCCGATGGGTGGTACGACACATGTGACTACCCAAAGGACAGCCCTTTACATTCAACTGTAAACAAGAAAGTGATTGGAAAGATGAAGGACGAACTTAATGGGACTGTGATACGAGAATATGTTGGCTTACGGTCAAAGATGTATAGTGTTGCTAGCCAGACTTCTGTAATGATGAAAGCTAAGGGTGTAAGTAAAGAAGTTGTCAAAAAAAATATAACTCACGACAACTACAAGCAGGCTCTCTTTGAAAACAAAGTATTTCATCACACAAATGTTAACCTGCGCTCTACTCTTCATCAAGTAAACACAACCGCTGTTAATAAGAAATCACTAGTCTCTAACAATAACAAGCGAACTTACGTTAATCCCGAGTTTTCATACGCTATAGGCCACTGGAGAACCGACTTGAAAGATTAACTTGGCTGACTTAAATTAAGATCTTAACTAGTACTTAGCTAGTACTTAACTAGTACTTTACTTAAGATCTTGACTAGTACTTAACTAGTACTTAACATGACTTGCACTTAACTTGCACTTAACTTGTTATAACTGACTTAACTTGTACTTAACCAGTACTTAACACACATTAAAAAAAACTAATTCAGTAAAAATAATGGGTTTACAGAAGGAGGTTGTGCTTTTTTTTGCAGAGGCTGGTTCTTCTTCTTTTACTGTTTTTGTGGGGATTTGTAACTTTGTTGCTAAGTATGGCTTTAGACACTTGTATGCCAAAAGCCCTCCACCAACAACAATACTCCCCAGTACATAATAATACATCTTATAGTTTGATTGGGTTGTTGTTGGTGGCGGCGGCGGCGCTGGTGCTGATGTTGTATTACTATCTAATAATTTTTGTTTCGCTGCTTGGTTTGCTTTTTGCAGTCTGTTCCATTCAGCTAGTTTACGACCGGCCTCAACACGCCCAGGACTTTTAGACTTAGTAACACTACTCACTTGTGGCGCACTCAGTTGTGGGACACTCACTTGTGGGACACTCACTTGTGGGGCATTCTGCTCCTGTGGAGTCGCAATCTTCTCCTGCTCGCTCATTTTTTTTAGTGCGATTAAAATTAATATGATTAAAATTAATATGATTGAAAGTAATTAATCCCATGATGAATGGACATAGCAACGTCCCAAATCTATAATACATGTCACATGCAAGAGATTCTAGGGACTTGGTTAAAACCGGATCTTGTGTCAAGTCATATTTTAAATCTTCTTCTGAATCAATCGGCGCTATCTTGCCTACTAACTCAGCATATAAACTAATCATTGTCTGTCCCACCGATCTAACCATTTTTGATCCTAGCTGTGCTTCGTACCTAGCGTAATACTTCTCAACGTCTGATGTAGACAATTGCTGAATCTGTTCAATACTTAGTTCAACGCCTAAATACTGTCTGGTTTTTCCACATGCAGCCAGAGAGTATAATCTTTCTTTATGACAGAGGTTTGGGTCTGCTGCCTCCTCACACTTTAATAGCTCGTCGCAATCCATTTTTAAAGCCCTTTTTAAAAGCAATAAAAATAATAAAGCCTTTTTAAAACCATGAGTTTAACGCTGGTTAATTATGCAGTGCCCATTGTTGGTGTTATAGTTTATTCAACCCTAGCAAAATGTTTGTTAAGAATAAAACCGCCCAACATGGGAAAGATAGAAGATTCACCAAAACTAGTTACAACCTTATTTTTAGCTTTAGCAACAAAAGATTATCTGATTAAAAAGCACATAGACAGTCTTTCATATTATGATTATTTTAATTATTTTTTTAGTTAATAAAAAACATGAGCACCGCAAAGATCATCAATACTATTTACCACTCTGCTGTAATCAGCGGTCTTAGTATAGGATATAGCATGTTAGCAAAAAACATGTTTAAGATGAGGCCGGCTGATCTAGGAAGGTTAGACATTGAGGATGTTGTTAAGGTTATAGCTGTAATAACGGCAGGGATTGCCTCAAAAGACTTTCTTGTTACACAGGGGATTATCCCAGAAAACATCAATGCATAGAAAGATTGATTTATAAAAAGATTCATTCTAAAAAATATTCATTCTAAAAAATATTCATTCATTTATAAAAAGATGTCTGGATTAGTTCTGATGGTGGGAGGAGCTATTGTTAATGCATTGGCTTTCTCTGGCAGCAATTATATGTTTAGTAAATTGCGGTCTGATGAAGAGAGAGAACGCCATAACAAGGCAATGGAAGATTTAGCTAAGGCAAGAGACGCTTACGAGAAAAGGAGGATTGCTCACTTAGACTTTATTAATAAAAAGTTAAGAGAACAGGGACATGCAGAGCACACATTTACAGACGTTGATGAAGCAATGAATGAATATTACTTAGTGACAGGAAAGAAGTTTCTAACATCGTCACCGCCAGAACTGTCTGACTTTTATGAACCATCTGAGGATCAGAAAATGGTAGAAATAGGCTTTATTATAGGTGCTATGGGAGCAATCTTTCTTCTTGCATATTCAATCTAAAAACATAGTTAAAATGTAATAGAAAAACAGTCCCTTCTTATGGACGATACGAAGTACAAAATATATTATTCTCCTAGAGGGTATTGGAAAGGAAAGGCTGCTATTGATAAACTGAGTAAAGCTGCTAGGGTGTCTGAATCAGAAGCGAAAGACTGGCTTTCAAAACAAGCGATCTGGCAAATATATCTGCCTGCCCCAAAAAGAATAATAAGGCCTAGATTTGTTAACTCAGTTCCTAATGACACCCACCAGATGGACTTCTTTATCTTCCACATGACAAAGTTAGAAGAAAAAAGTTTAAGTATGCTCTTACGGTTGTTGACATGGCTTCAAGGTATAAGGATGCTGAGCCTTTAACGGATAAAAGCTCAACTGCTGTGGCTGTGGCTTTACAACAAATATACATGCGAGGTCCATTAAAGTATCCTAGGTTGATCCAGGTTGATGATGGGAAAGAGTTTAAAGGAGCTGTAAACCAGTTGTTTTTAAGACATCGGGTTACAGTTAAGAGAGGGATCCCAGGCAACCATCGCTCCCAGGCTCTAGTAGAAAACTTTAATAAGAATCTAGCTGAGCGTCTGTTTACCCATCAACATCATAGAGACCTTATGGACAAAACACACAACACAGAATGGGTCAGAAGGCTGCCAGCAGTCTTACGCGCCATGAACAATGAAGAATTTAAAGCAACGGGCCTTAAACCTGTGAACGCTATCAAATTAAAAAAAATTACTGAAGACATCCAAGGTAATCAGAAACTCTTACCTTTTGGATTAAAAGTAAGATACTTGTATGCGCCTGGAGAGGCAGAGGGTGATGTTAGAATTAGAGCCACAGACCCCATATGGAGCGTAGACGTATATGAAGTTGAAAGAATTATGAAAACAGCCCCTCCCGTGTATTATTTAAGAGAGACTCTTTCTTCTAAAAAGCCTGCCCCTAAAAGATCGTTTGTTCGCGAAGAGTTGCAAGTTGTTCCGCCAAACACAGTGCCTATAAGTTAATCAGAGAGAATGTCTAAATGTGTGGTTCTAGAGCAGCAATATTATTTTGCCCGCAAACCCCCACTTTTCACGCGATTAGATTTGTTTAATTTTGTAAGTTTTTAGCTATTTTTTTGGTTGAGAAAATTTGATTATGTGAAAAGTGGGGTTTGCGGGCGAAATAAGATGGCTGAGCTAGAAGGCACATTTAGACATTCTCTGTGTGTGTGTGTCTGTCTGTCTGTCGGTACGAGCTGTAAGCATGCACTCAAGACAGACAGTGAGAGTAACTATGAAAAATTGCTGGATGTTCTCAAGTCATATTGACTTGTCTATGTCAATCAAGCGACATTTCCCCCCCAGCTACACATAATGATAAACATGATGCAAACCACTCGATTTCAAGCCCTTTTTTTCTTCCCAATCCGCCTTTTTTAAAATCTGAAATATTATATGCAGCTCTCCCATCACGATATCCAGTTCTACACACTGCAATCACATTGTCTAAAAATACCTTAGTTTTCAATCACCATCAAGGCAGCACACACCTCACGTTCACTCTCACAGACACAGAACCAAGAAATTGAGCTGGTGTACTTTATTGATATTCAGTTTTTGTTTTGTCCCTCATTTTCTTTCCACAAGAGGTCACATAAAGGTTTTCAAACCTTTCAATGTAGTGAACTCACACAACTGCACCAAAAGTTTTTAGATTTTATCGTTTACAGCCCAGCCTTCCACACGGGCCCTTCTCTGTCAAAACTTGATACAGGAAAACAGAAAACAGGTCACGCCTTAAACAAAAACAACAACAAAACAGAAAGAAACAAAGAAAAAAAAAGAGAAAAAAAAAATTGAAAAGCAAACAAGAAAGCTAATAATATCCTGAAAAGCGAAAATCAAAAGCAATGTACAATAAATGAAACAATAGCTAAATACTGACAGCTTTAAATAAGACAAGGCTGCGCTCAAAGCACCAGCTATTCCACTTCAGCTATTCCACCTCAATTCACGGTCTTAATTGAAAATTGAAAAAAAAAACAAAAAGAACTTGTAACAAAAAAAAAAAAAAAAAAACAACACACAAACTACATATGTAAAAAGACACTGATGAATGGTCCACTCTTGACAGTGTCTATTTTTACTGCCTGGTTGCCAGAACGCTACAAAAGCAAACAAAATCGAAGGAGAACAAATTAACATGTCATAAATTGTGAGCTTCCTTTTGTTTAAAAGGTGACAGATTTTTCTGCACAAAAACTGGAGAATGGCTCACAGAACAAAAGAACAGTTCAAACTTTATAGAAAGACACTTTTTTCCCACTAAAGGCAGTCAACAACAGTTACTGAAACAACAGAAATTTCTTCAAGAGAGGAAGCCACTGGAACTGCTGGAACTGGCCAAGATCCCAGCATCCAAACTGAAGTCATCACAGTATCCAATTTACATTTAGCAAACTTAGAAAGACTCTGGGATGTCGACTTCCTGAGACAGAGAGCCGAAAATCAGACAATCCCCCCCCCCCCCCCCCCAAAGTCCTACACATCAAAAGGAGGCTCACCTTTACTATCACGACCGGAGAAAAAATAATCTGTTACGGCAAAAAGTTTCTTCCCACTGCTATAATCTTGAAATTCACTGAAAAATTTATCTTTGTTGAAACTGCAATTTTTTTTCTTTTAAACATTTCTATTAAAGTACCTTTTTGTTCTACTTTCTGTCGAAGGGAAGGAATGCTTCTTTAAAAAAAAAAGAAAAAAAAAGTATAATATTCTTCATAAATCATGTGATCTTTTCACAATAACAAACGACGTCATTTTCCATATTAGCAGTAAGAAAAAAACATTTAAAAAGGAAGGAAAAAACCCTGAAAATCAATAACTTCCTTTCATTCTAGGAAAATTCTTCATGGCACAACATTTTTTTTTTTTTATTTTTTTTTTTTAAACCTGATGGAGAAAGATTTGAAAAGTGAAGGAGGAAGCACGAATACTTTCTGATACATTACTTGTTCTCTTTAACATCATCAGAATTCAATTTCTAGCTTTTAAAGCATAATGCCACTATTTCTCATTCACCAAGTTCATGTTATTGTAACTTGTTTAACACCTATTTGAAAAAAAAAATCTTGTTTCTTACAACACATCGTCCAAGCTCAAACATCTAGTAGGACAGGAGGGATGAAAGGAATCCCAACAAGGATCACAGTCAGAATGGCAATATAACCCCACACCTTGCTTCTCTGTCCTTCAAAAACACTGAGATTCAAACTTCACATGGTGCAGTTGTGTGGTTCACATTTTTTCGCATGCACATGGGTAAACACACAAGACCGTTCAACATACAAAACAAGCCGCACAGCTCTTGGTCGTAACAATCAGGTAACGAAGATGTCCAAGTTTTCCAGCTGACCAGGATTTAAAAGCTGCCATGCTTCATAAACCCAGGAAAATCGAACACAGACTTGTCCTGAATTTGCTTTTTCTCGAAACCCATAAAAAAGTTTTTCAAAGAGTGGTCAAACAACAGATACAAGGAGACAGAGGAAAGGGGTTGAACTGGTTGGTGGGCAAGGGGGGGGGGGGGGGGGGGGATGAGAAAAGAGAGCAGGGGGAAGGCAATGGTGAAGTGGGAGAAGAGGAGAAAAATAAGGGGAGAGAGAGGAATATGACGACTGTGAATGACCGACTCTTTTTGAGGGTAGAAAAACATTGTGCCGTGGAACTCAAAACTCAGCACATAAGATTCCTAAAAAGAACAACTCCGCACATAAAATCCTTAAGTCTTTTTTCTTTTCTTCTTTTTTTTTTTTTGGGGGGGGGGGGGGGGGAGGGGAGTCTCTAACCCCTTGACTGCTGGACTATGTATCACATCCATTACAACTCGGGTTATCATTACAGCCCTTCTCTAAATACATGTCATATGTACCAACTTCACCTCAAAACTGAAACATGAGAATGACCCAAAACTCTCCAGTCAGATAGCTGCCAAATTTACTTCAACTATAACATGACCAATGCAGATCTACTGCACTGGCGCGAGAAGGGAGGAATTAATAACATGCGGTCACCCCACAGGGAGGGCATGGTTCAAGCTTTTCTTTCAATCATAAGATTGAATGCAAAATGGTGGAAACACTGTGGTTTCTGTCTCGGATGTCCAAACAATTCGAAAACTGGTCTATTTTTTGTTTAATCCGAGGCATTCTCAAGGCCAAGGGATCAAACAGAACATCTGCTTTTGCTCTGGCATACAGAAATACTAAAGGGCAACAACTGGCCAGCAGTCAAAGGGCAGAGAACACTTTTCTTATCTACTCTCTTCAGCAACGACAGTCATGCCTATACACCTGAAACAAAACATTTTGATGATGGTTCTCTCTCTTGACTGACATTTCCATCATGACAACATAGTTTCTTTTTCCTCTAGTTTCTTTTGCTTTCACAGTTCTTCACATCACCCTGATAACCTCTATTCAATAAACTGCTTTTCTAGAGACAGCAAACCACCATAGGACCCCCCCCCCCCCCCCCCCCCACCACACACACCCTCATTTGCTTGTTTGAGTTCCACTACACAAATAAATTACAGCCAGCTCTTTTACAATACTGAGAGACAAGACAGACAGACACAGACAGAGAGAGAGAGAAAGAGAGAGTCAAAATCTTAAGATTTCTAATTTTGTGTGGACTTATCTCCAAATTCCTTATGTATCCAAAACAGTATCTGACCCAATTCCAACATCTGGAAACCCTTGAAGTTTTGATTCCCAACTCCTGTCAAATTTAGAAACTTTAAAATCCTCAAAAACAGTGAACTGGAGAACTGCTTACAAAAAGGAGCGTCCCCAGTTCCATACTTCGAACAGAACAATATTTCTCATCCCAAGTCTGAGAAGATTCCCATTCAGCCACCCTGAAAGTCAAAACCCATGTCATGAGATAAGGAGAATATCTTTTAAGCTTAAACACATCACACACTCTCCATTTCGGGTTGGTTTGTTTTTTCCGAGTACGCAGGACGATACTCCTGCGGACACTCCCTGTATAGACGGCAAGGATTAATCCCGTCTACCCCACAAAGGGAGTGGAGTTTGAAAAGGATTATATCTTTCACCTTGAACACATCATGCACTCTCAAGCACTCACACATTCTATGTTCACAAGGCCTCCTCTCATCAGTTTCAGCTTGTTTAAATTCTAAACGCCCACATACCAAGACCTATTGGGCAAAATTCCATGCTTTTCACACCTCTGGAACACAGCCGTAGACAACCTGAATCGCCGCCATCTTCAGCATGTAACTAGGATAATGACCAAAACAAAAACAAAAAAAAGGCACACCCACCAAAACACTAAATGAAAAAAAAAAAAATTTCCACTTAGGGTTGATTTCAAACCACCTGACACAATTTTCTTTTAAACCCATGAAATTATACACAGCTCTATAGATTTGAAAGTGTATTTGATGCTACGACTAGTTTTCCTTGGCTTTTTTTCAATGTGTTAGTACAGAACAAGCTTAAAGATAAATGAACCAGGTGAGGTTTTTTGTGGGTGTTTTTTTTCTTTTCTTTTCTTTTTTTTTTGGGGGGGGGGGGGGGGGGGGAGACAAGGCTCCCATCTTTCAGTTCATTAATGGCTTGAATGGGAATTCTCAGATTCATGTTTATCCAATACCAACACTTGAAATGGATACAACAAAAAAATACAGAAATGTCCCATTATCAATTCTCTCTGTTCTGCCGAAGTATTTTCTGAATGACCCTTGACCTGTTCAGCCCTGGTCTGTCCACTCAACTACATGGACACAGCCAAGGGTCTGTCCATTAAATGGGAACAGCATTCTAGTACAAAACTACAAAGAATAGAACGTTTTAGAGTAAGAACGAAAAGAGACGAAAGTTATGAGAGCACGCACATATCATTTAACAAAAAAGTTATCAAACAATAGCCTTTCCCTCTAACCCAACTCCCCTTTACAGGGAGAGAGAGGCAGCGAGAGAGAGACGCCTGAGACATACAGACTGAAGCACACAGCCACAAAACAGATGATATATTCATCCATCACTGACTCATCAGCATTCAGTCTCAGTAACTGGGAAATTGGCAGCAATGGCTGTTCTTCTGTGGCGTAAAAAAATCAACAGCCAGAGAACCAGCCAACAGATATCGGGGTATTTTCCTACCTTCACGATGGGCGTTGTGATAATAAGACTCTTACCTCCAGGCAGTGTTCATGTGGTTCTCAATTTGACACCACTGGTTTAAACACACTGAAGAGAGACAGAGACTGAGAGAGCTAGAGAGAGAGAGAGGAGAGAGAGAGAGAGAGAGACGGATTAGGTGTCAAAATGCTCAACTCACAAGGGCTATCCTGAACTCAGAAAAACGAAGTTCATCCAAAATGGACAGCTCTACAGATGTCGATGTCGCTTCAGATTCAGAACGGCCAATTAAGCAATGAGCATTATGAATCTTTGTTTAGTTGGTCTCATCTGTGCGCCCGCATTACCCTCAGCTGCACCAATTTCCTGCAGATACAGGCCACTGAATGCATGTGACCAGTGGATATAAGAAAAAAAAAATAAAAACAAAAAAAAAAACAGCAGATTTTTGTAAACAAACATACATGAAGTAAATTATCCACACACACACAAATAAAATAAAAATACAAGATTTCAAGTAGATACCAAGGCTTTCAATTTTTGTCCTTCGGGTGTGCGTTTGGAATTGAAATGTGTTTATACCTTAACCAACAAGCTTGAATGGTTTGCATTTCCAACTTCTTATCCTGTTTTATTGCCATGTTATATGACTTCATATAAGTTTGCTACTGAAGAGAAAAATCACTTTAATCTGCAAATTTGGAGACATAATTTGCTGCACACTCCGGCAAATTGCAATACATTTAAATATGCATATCCTTTACCGTCTCAAATTTCAAGACTTTCAATGGATTATTTCATAATTAACTGATGGAAGCCAACGGTTAACCTGCTAATAGTAAGAAGTACCGTTGTTTTGGAACTTCAAGACAATTCTCCTTGATATGACCAACTCGTACAACTGAATTTTAATTTTAAAAAAAAAGGAAAAAAAATTAACAGCAGTATGGAATAAAAAAAAAAAAAAGCTTCTAAAAACAAGATAGAATAAACAACAATATTACTGATAATAATAAGTAATACAAAAATGGAAAAAACCCCTTTGGACAACACGTCCATGTTTAAATCTAAAATAATTTTGTGAAACAAAGCAGGTAACAGACCTCCTGGTGTTAAGAAGGCTGAATTATTTCTTTAATATTAAAATGCCAACCATAAAATACCATTTAAAATAACCACATAAATAACAATCTTTTCACTTTTTTCCCCCAAAATTCTCCCCCCCCCCCCCACAAACTTGTTTTTCAGGAATTCCATTTAAGGCTCCTACTTCTAAAGTAAGGTAATGCTCATCCCTCCATCATTGATCTTACCTGGCTCTGTTATCAAAAAAAAAAAAGAAAAAGTGAAAACCATGTGGAGAAAAAAAAAGAAAAGAAAAAAGCAGCGATAAGGGACAGAATGAGCATTACATATGGAGGAACCTAGAGAGCCATGATCTTTGGAATTTTATTGTTGCCCCTGCTGCACACACATTAACACACACTCTTCAGCAGCCACAGAGGAATCTGTTCACCAAGACCATGGGCAGAGAAAGGCCAAGGATTGCAAGATGACAACTTTTCTCCATGCCTGTGGTTCTGCTCATATGGTAGAATAGTCAAGACCCTGAATCAGTCAAACCACTACCCAGTCACCTCCAGTTGCGAAAGATGTTCTACTTTCCCAGCTGATGAGGGGGAGAGCATGCTCAAATTCCACGTGGCTGCTGAAACGAGTATTGGTTAACTTAACCACACATTTCCCATACATTTTCACATCTTCCGCACAGTTCTACAGCTTCTGCATTACCAAAGCCACATAAATCACCCACACACACATTCTGGCAGACTTTTAGATTTCTTCATGCATTGCAGCTGGCCCAGAGAGCCCTGAGGGGCTGATCATTTATCCACCACTGCAAAACCAAAAGGACTTCTTTGCACAGTCGCCTTGTCTGTCATATACATGAGATTTTTCCTTCTGTCTGCTCTCACACTGGCAATGGTCCATGTCCAAACACTTGCTGCGCACTCACATACAGCGCATCAACATATAAACCTATGTGCTTGCAAACATCATTCATCTTGCCTAGCTCGCTTTCTTTCATCAGAGTACACGCACATGGCAAGTCCTGTGTTACTTCTGCAGCAGGGAAAGAAGTAACCCAAAACTCCCACAAACATGCAAACGGGACAAAGTCTTTCCACATGTCTTTGTGGGCTGTCACTCAGCATCCTCATTGAAGCCATTCTCTTTTAACAATTCTTGGCTTCAATGAAAATATTGCATTCCGTGTTAGTGAAAACGCACATGCTTACTCAGCATTAAAAAGAATTACAAAAAAAAAACCCAACAAAATCAACATTCATTCACCTATAGAATCACCTACCTGTAAAGTCGCATCTCTTGCCACCCACCCCTCCTGTCCACCCCCCATGTTTTCGTACATTTTCATTTTTTGAGTTTCTGATCATTGAAAGCTGAAGTGCTGTTTTCAATACTAATCTGGGGTATGGGTCTGACAAGGCGAGGGCTAGAGACAGACTTCACCTGGTGGTGAATCCATGACCAGCGCACATCAAAATCAAACAGACAGTCCTCTCCAATCACAACAAACTCTTAAAACACACACCCAACCCCAATCCCAAAATCACACACTCCCATCTCACTCAGTTCAATTTTGCTGGGCTGCCATCTCTTTGACTGCTGCTAGAAAAACTGAATCTGATGCAAACATCAAGCGATACTTTGCAAACTTTACAGTTGCACACCACAGAATTTTTTTTCCAACTTTTCCCACAAAAAGTAAAGGTTCACAATGCTCTCAAGTTGGTGAAAGGGATCTTCAACGCTTTACCGACTCTGGTACTTAAAATGTTTCAGTTTAACACTCCTTGATTTAAAATAAAAAAGAAAAGAAAAGAAAAAAAGCTTGCAGTCAGGAACATGAACAAACGAAAAAAAAAAAAAAAAAGACTTCAATGACCTGGTACTGTAAACATGGCGACTGTCAAATCCAGAACATGACCATTCAAAAATTCAACCTGAAAGGTCTCCATTCACTTTTCACTCGTACGTCAGTTAATGACTTGACAGTTGGCGAGGAAACAAATGAAAATTGGAACTGGCAACTCTCCATCCAATCAAATGGGAAACATCTGTTTTCAGACTCCACGCTCTTCAATCCTTCCCAACTCAGCAGCCAACGAGATGACACCCAAGATGCAGCCTTCCTCAACCATACATCAGAATTAAGTACCACATGCTGGCATGATTCTAACACACACACGCCATCTGACATGACCAAAAAAAATAAATAAACTGCTAATTACACAAATATAATTCCATTCACCAAACACTCTTGTTATTCATGGAAGGCTCTCTCCTCCTCGCAAGGACTTGTGGGAGGCGGAACCAATACTGTGACGAGGGGAGATGGACGCAATCGCTCGACTGCCTCACCCCCCTTTCAATGTGAGAAGGCACTAGATCAGGATGATATTGCCACAATGGAAAGAGAGTCTGGGGCATGTGAATTGAAAAACTGTGAGAAGGGTGGAAACCAGAGGATGAACAGACAAAAGGCAGTGAACAACAGTGAGAAGATGCAAGAGGTGAAACGATGAAATTATGAATCAGATTAACTGGTCGCCAACTGATGACAGCAAAGCAATGGAAAATCAAAAGATGTATCAGATGCCAAAAGACAAAGAACAAAAACTTTCAACATGAGATGGAAATGGGTGTCAAAAGATGATCACAAAAGGGTTTTAAAAAAAAAATAAAATAAAATTTAAAAAAAAAGATGTAAACCGGATGTCCAGGGATGGACATGAAAAGGTCAACAGTGACGTGGACGTGCAGCTGCAGACACAAGACTACCATGGGGGGAGGAGGGGAAGAGCACTGGTACGAGGGAGAACAAATCCATGGATCTCTCTGGTCAGACCCAACCACCAGCCTGCACCAAGGCCCATCATCAACACCCAGTCCCTGAATGGCACACAACTTAAGGCAGCTAGTCTACACATCAACGTCCAAAGAGACCAGTGAGTTGGGAGTTGTCAACATCCAGTATATACACGACGAGGGAGAGACTGAAGAGTGTGGACACAACAGATGATCAATCAGTAGACAGCTGTAGGCACTAAGGCCAGGACCAAATACACTACACAACACTTGACCATCCGTTGGTCAACATTACACAAGTCCTGCACACTAGTTCAGCTCTTCTGCTGAGTTAGAGCAGACTCATCAAGGCTTCCAGATCGACTGCAAATTCAATAACTACATACTGCTTCATTCTTGAACTGAGCTGACACAAGTGGTTTAAAAAACAGTATTTTCTGCCAAGGAAAAAAACTGAAATTGTAATCAAAGTCTCAGTACTGCTTATCACACACCACATTTTAAAATGATGCATTCTAAACTTTGTTTAAAAAAAAAGAGAGAGGAGAGAGAAGGGACAGGGAACAGGGGAGGGTTGCTGCAGGAAGAGGAGGTGAGCTTCACAACTTCAAAAGAACAAAAAAAAAGAAAAGAAAAAAAATGCTGCTTGCAATGGCCAATGCGACAGCATGCCCTCTGACACTTTTCAACGTAGATGGTGTCTTTTTCGTTTAAGCACAAGTCCACTGTGAGTCTGTGATGGACCAGCCATTGCCAGCATCTTGTGTCCAGCATCTATACTGGCCTCCTCTTTGTGGCCTGCATCCTAAAAGGTCAACTCTTCATCACATGCTCCTCCTGTCCTCCGCCCTCTCCACCAAACCCATCCCCACCCTTCAACCAATCAAAAGAAGAGATTTCATTCCAGTCCTGGAGATCAGATCATCATGTGACACTTTCACTGAATCATTCAGATTCACATCTTTGGTCATTCTGCAAAGCAATCTTTTCCCACTATGTTGCCCACGAAATAATGCTGATCAGATGAAGCTGTCACAACCAAAGTCTCCTAGGCTGTTCCCAGCAAACACTGAAAAACCATTCTGCTATCAGCATCATTGGCAATCCAATTCTGCAGAAAGTGATGATTAACAAGGTTTCACGTTCGCTGGTCAACATTTCACACAAAGAGAAAGAGAAGAGCAAGATGTCCCATTCCATAGCTTCAGCTGGAACTTGCTTCAAAAAACCCATGTTGAACTGAAGCCATCAAGCCACTGCTGAGCACACAGAAGAGACCCAACAACAACAGATACCACCGTTACATGCCAAACTAGACTTGGACTTGATCAGCTTACCTGTCATATTCTTCACATTTGACTGTGTGTCAATGAGACCCAGTTAAAAAATCAACAACAAATTGGAACAGTCACCTGCTTCCAGCTTTCAGCCTTAAACTGTTCTCATGAAGAACCTCAACTAAACCTGCTTTCCCACATACTGTCAGGTCCCTGTTCTACTTCAAATGGTCCAAGTGTTGAGTGCCAGAGCAACACAGGATCCACTGCATACCCCTGCGTTGGGAGATTATGTCTGGCGACCTTCAGTTCTAACGACAGGTGGTTCCCAATGGGCTCCATGTAGATGCGAGACCAACAGGTGAGACATACATGTATGAAAAAAAGTCTTCCAGGTTCTGCTGTCAATGTTTTTCTTTTTTTTTTTTTTCCTTCTTTTCTCTGTACATTTGTTTTCTCAGTAAATGACAGAATCAGGAAAGGCATTTCCTAGCTTTGAAAGCAGCATACATTTCAGTCCACTTGCCGCCTCCCACTCTACTTGCCGTCTCCCACTCCATCAGAGACATCAGGCTTGGACCATGGAAAGACTGGTTTCCCTTTTCCTTCCAATCCCCACAGTATATTCTTCCCCCATGAACTGGGACCCAGATCAGAACTTTTCCTCCGCGGTCATACTTCACTAGCTTGGCACATACAGCTTCACTTATCTATTTAGAACATCCATTCAACAATGTTCAGGAAGGGGGCTCCCATAACTGACTGGAGCCCTCAAGAAAATGATAACCGGAACTACTCACACTGCAAACAAAACATGCCTGCAGAATTCACTGTGCTCTTCGCAACAATCACCTTTATCTGTGTGCACATACTTTTTGCTTAAGCCAACTACATTTCAGACTGTTCTCCCACAATGAACTGAAAAGATGAACGCCAACAAGCAGCCTAAACACAAAAGATGGTTCTGCGATGAAATCAGCGATGAAATGACAAGGAAAATGGCTCAACATGAAAAACGATCAATGGTGATGACAGTGCAATAATCAATGTATGATAACCAACATGATGAACAGCATCATGATGAAACCTGGACGAGCTGACCCGGGGAAGCAAGGACGACAGGCAGAAACAATGGAAGGGCTGTGGACACAGAGACTGGCATAATAGGGGTAAGGATTCCTTCCACGCAGGGTAAGTAGTCCGACAAGGGAAGTGGGCCACTTCCTGTCCATGAAGTTTGCTGCCTGGCAACCAATGACACACAGTCTCCCAGTCTGGGGACCGCATGTGGCTAACATTTACACGCACAGGGCTTTGTACAAAAATATGGCGTGATGGTGCCTTTGGAAGAAGACTTCTGTCTGCTTTAGTCCATCCCTAATCACTCCCATAACATTAAAGAGCAACAAGATACCCCACCCCACCCCCACCCATCTCCCGATCATTCCAGCATTTGCTGCAAAGTGAAGCTTCTTTGAATAACAAGTGCAAAAAACAATGTTGCAGACAGCCTTTGGGAGCGCAGGGATAATGTGTTACATCAGGAGGAACAGACAACTCAATACACTGTTTCCTCCATTTCACAGTGGGTGAACCATTGAACCCAAGCCCTCCGTAATAAGCAGAGGCCCCTGTCCCAAGTGTGAAGGCTTTGTCCTCGTTGCTCTTTTAGCTTTTAAATCTGAAGAACTCACCCCGCGTCAGCCACCAACTCTCCACAAGCATAGAGGCTATAAATTATTCCAACCCATCTTGCTAGCCGTTTGGTCAACATGTCTGTATACAAACAGAAGATCAGTGAAGTCCTTTTTTCTAAAGGCACCACCACAACACTGCAAAATTACTATGTACATATTTACAATGCTACACTCACACCTCAGGGACATTTGGAAGGAGTGGGGGGAGGAAAAAGAAAAAAAAAAAAAAAGACAGACAACCGCATGTAACTGCATTATCTGAAATACAGACATAACTGAACCTTACTTTCTTTGCCCAGAAGAAAATCATATCGCTAATCAGGGTCCAAACAAAAACCGACAAAATGAAAACCATAACCTCACGACTCAACAGATGTGCCAGCAACAGACCCTGTCTAGGTAATGCACTCGATCAAAGATCAACACATGGACTTGCCTTTCTGGCTTGTGACTTCATCATTTCATTCATAATTTCTTTTTTCTTTTTCTTATTTTTCAATCTAACCACAAGTGTATGTGTGAGTGAACAAACTTCTCAAAACTGTTTTCATACACTAGGCACAAGACTTGTCCTAATCCACAATCTTCAAGTACAGAACCTATCCCTTTTCCCCCATGTGTATCTTTAACCCCTACAAGCCTAATTCACTCCATTTTGTAACCCATAGTTCTGTTGAGCAGCCTGAATGTTCATTCTTCCACACTGACAGACACGAAGCATGCATTGATGCATCAACAGACTCTGGCAAGTGGTTGACATGCAAGAATAATCATTCCACAGCAACTGTATCTCTCCCAATACTCCGTACTCTTCGACGTTAACAACAGAGTATGAGAACACATATGACAAAAAACGAAACAAAAAAAAGGGTGGGCGGTTTAGAAAAGTCCACACAAAGCACATTCACTAGCCATGACACCCTGAATGAAGAATTAACAAGGACGATGACGGGCCGACTTGTCACACGTTAAGAAGCCAGGCTCGTTTGGTCCACGTTTGTCGATATCACTCCACGTGTCTTCTGTCAAGAAGTCTGTGCTGGGCGATGCCAAGCAGCATCCAAAACACAACGGTTTTCCCCAATCACCACGCAGCATGGGAGAAAAAATGCAGACTCCAACACTCCCACAATGTCTTGCTATGACTTCACGGTCCTGTAGAATACTTTCCACAAGTTTGCTGGACTGTAGCCAATCAAAGCTCCCACGACAGTTCAAAGCATAAGGAATTTGTCCGAACATCGACAGTCCGTTTTGATTGCACTGAAAACAGCGTCCATCTTCTTTTCAGGGTGAAGTGCAAAGTCTTTTCCCCTCCCTCCTGTTTTTGTCATTTCACATCTTAGATGTGATTCTGTAGTTTATATTCACGCACACACAGAGTGATAAACCGCTTCTGACACAGATTTCCTATTCACTCTTTACAAGTTTCCAGTTTTACCTTGCACTCTAGATGTACTCGCTCACATGTTCACACACCATCACAACCTTTCTTACTTCAAACACACTTTTCTCAGTTGACTGGCTTGACCATACATCTCAGGTGACCAAAAATCATTCTTTCGTCATTGCAGATTCCCATCCATATTACAATATGTCAAGTTATCTCTTTTCTTTCAAAATATATGGGCAAATCCCCTTTTTCCCCCTCCACAATCACTCCAATTCATGTCATCTTTCAAACACTATTTTCACATTCACAGCCAAAACATTTGTCATATTCACAGCCAAAACACTTTTCACATTCACAGCCAATCTCCTTTATATAACTTTCATTCAACGCAACGCCTCAGCTCCCGGCACTCACACCAAGCAGCAGTGTCCAAGAGCAGCTCCCGTGCTCCGCACAGTAACTTTTGGAGCACCACATCCCAAAAGGGGATGGATGTCCCTTTCCCCCCTTCCCCCCCCCCCCCCCCACCACCTCCCCTGATGAAGTAGCAGTCCCAGCACACAGCACAAACACAGGGAGAGGAGTGTGGGACTGATCACTGGCTGCCTTCAGGGTCAGTCTGTGTCTGGAACTCTGCCACGTACAGAGACTTGTCGATGGTTTTGGGGATGGGCTTGATCTCTGTGCCCAGCTCCTGCTCTATCTTGTGCAAGGAAAACCTGAGAACAGACACACAGGCACTCTTCTGACAAACAACTATCATGGACTGCTGAATCACTGAAAACCATTAAAAGAAAAAATCAAATCAAATCAAAAAGAAAAAAAAACACACACACACACACACAGAAAACCACGACACAAATTTGGAGCAACGATCAACAGGAACAAACAAAAGAAAAAAAGAAAAAGCAAAAAGAACTTTGCAGCATTCAGGAAGAATGAAAAGAGGAAGGGAAGATGCTGACTGGCGGAACTTTAACCCGTAGAGTGCCTTTAAGCCGTCAGCTGACGCCGCAGTAAAAATGCTTTCCCAGTGCCTATGGGCCGTCCACTGACGTCATGCACTTTTCTTGAATTTTTCATTACTATTTCTATCAACAGACTCAAATAGAGTGTGCGTAGTAAGCCTCATATGTCTGTAGTATTAAAATGATATGCAAATGACCACACGTGAGGGGAAAGCCCATTTATTCTCATCACTGACTGGATGACCAGCCAGCACTTCGTCTCGCTTGCAAAGATGGCGGCGCAACCTTCGACAAGCGCAGCGACCAAATCAACGTATTTACACAGCTGAGCAGGCTCTGCTAATCATTTTTGACAAAGACAATAATCTTTTATTCAACGACTCACTCGAGCATGAAGGTGAGATGATGATAGTGATGGAATTGCCGACCATATTCGTCAGTTATTGAGTTGGGCTGTGCGACCTCAGTGTGTGTTCAGCTGACTGGTTTGCCAGCGTCGAACGAGCTAGCCTAGTGTGTACTCTGCACTGTGTGCCAGTGGCCAGTGACGTGATAGTCAGCGCGAGAGGGGAGCGTGGCCTGCTCGCGGCGTGACACGGGGCAGAGGGAAAGGTAGGGGAAGAGGAGGAGTGAAAGAGAGGGTTGAAGTCCAGCAAGGGGGCGTGATGGGGAGAGGGGGGCGTGGTTGTGGACTGACCTGTCTGCTTAAGAGTGTGAGCGTCCTGATAGACATCTAAACTGTTTTACTTTCATTTACAGGTGTAGTGTGACAATACAAACTTTATTTACAACTTTTTTGCTTTGTGTTCTTTTTTGGATGTGAAGCTGTAGTGGTAAATACATACGTTTTTGATTGTGCAAAAAAAATCTATCCAAATCTAAATGCCTAAATATTTTTTTATTATCAAAATTAAAACAAAAGAAGCCCATATTCAAAATCTTCATTCAATTTCCTTCAAAAATTATACTGAGCCACAAAAGAAACGTAAACGGAGGGGTAGGTAGGGGTGAATATAATTAATGGCACTGTAGGTGCGCTGTGACCATATATTCCGTGCGGTCATGAGTCAGTATTAGACCTAGTGTGCAGCACGTGCAAATCAGGTCAGTCACTAGAAATGAGCTCACACCGGCGCCATGAATGTGGAAGCGCGTTTTTGCATGTGCAAGGCGAATGCAAACAGTCATGTCAATCTTTTTTCGCTGAACAGTATTCACACATCACTAGGAATAAAAAAACCCAGGCTGTTACGCCCTGGCAAAGCAATCACTTCCACATGACCAGAATGTCAAGACTGAGCACCGTCGACAGAGAAAGAGCCATAGGGCGACTCCAAGCCGGAAACAGTGCTGCACAAGTCACAGCTGCGTTTGGCGTGGCTGTTCCTACAATTTGTCGTTTGTGGGCCAGGTTCCAGGCAAATGGCGACGCTCAGGACAACCCACAAAGCGGCAGACCCCGTGTAACGACTGCACGACAAGATCGGGCGATTCACCGCCGTCACCTGCGTGAGCCATTCACTTATGCAACAGAAACGGCCAGAAACACCATTGGCAGGCATGATGCACCAATTTCTGGTGAAACTGTGCGGCGTCAATTAACAGAACATCACCTGCACTGCCGCCATCCCGTAAGGCGACCTGTTCTTACTCCAAGACATAGGCAACGACGACTGCAATGGGCCCAGCAGCACCGGAACTGGAACTGGCGGCAATGGAGGGGCATCCTCTTCACGGATGAGAGCCAATACTGTGTTCATCATGCCGATGTCCGAATCCGGGTGTGGAGGAGGCGCAACCAGAGGTATGCCAACAACAACGTCCCCGAGATCAATGCTTGGGGAGGTGCAAGCATCATGGTATGGGGAAGAATCAGCCTCAACCAGCTTGTTAGGCCTACTGTTTTCCTAGACATGGCCCTGGTCGCGGAAATGGCATTACTGCGCAGCGATAGACTGACCAGGTGTTGAGGCCCGTTGTTGTGCCCCACTTCCAGCAGCACGGCCACCTCACTCTCCAGCAGGACAACGCTCGTCTACACACTGCCAGAGTCACCACAGACTTCCTGCAGCAACAGGGCATCAGAGCTCTGCAGTGGCCCTCGCTGAGCCCTGATCTGAACCCTATTGAACACTTCTGGGACCATCTCAAACGGGAGCTGAATGCTGTTCAACCGAGGCCAACCACAGCCCGTCAGCTAGAGCAGGCACTGGGGCAGATCTGGAACAACATCAACATGGCCACCGTCAACCGTCTGACCCACTCCATGCCCGCCAGATGTCAGGCTGTTATCAACGCTCGTGGGGGACACACTCGTTACTGACCCTCTCCGTGACACTCATGACACGTGACCACTTTTGCTTCAGCCAACAATAAGAACACTAAAGCCAGAAACTCAATGGTTGCATTCAATTCATTTCAATGGTTGCAATTAAATGTCAACAACATGAGAGTACACTGAATGGACCCATCGTTTGCGTTTCTTTTGTGGCTCAGTATATATATATTTCATTTTTATATCTTTTGTAGTTTCTGAGCTAGAATTTTTTGTTAATTATTACCCCCAAATCATTAGATTTCCCTGGCACTGGGAAAGCCTTTGTTTGTAATATTTTCAGGCAGTGAACTGGTTAATCATAACAAATCCAACCACACTCGGCCTTTTCATGGCTGTTTCCATGCATGAAAAGCCTTTTCATGGGAAGAGAAAACAAAAAAAGGACCGAGAGAATAAGGCAACAGACAGAAGAAACTTGACACCGTCATACTGAACTGCCTGCAGTTCTTTCCCTTGATTTTTTATCACTGATGACTGAGCATTTCGTGGAAATCATTACATCTAAAAATACATTTCATGATATCAATGGAATAGTTTCAATTAAAATAACAACAACAACAAAACCCCAACAAGAACAACAAAGTCCTAGACAAAAGCATTTACCACTGAAAAAAGAAATTTAAGACATTGTAATATTGTTACATAGTTATTGCTAAAAGTTGTGAAAAACTATTGCAAATAAAAGTGAACTGTTCTGCGCCCAGGTCATTTCGCTGAAAATGTCACAAGTTTTAACCTTTACCAGCCGAGTCATCCAGTAGTGGAGGACAGGATTTCTTTCCCTTGAGCCGAGTCATCCAAATCTGGATGATGGACAGACAGCAGTACATTCTGCCGAGTCATCCACTATCAGATGACGGGAACATAAAAAATTCCTACACTTTCCATGAAATGATCCAAGGGAAATAAGCTCTGTAACTAGTCTTGGGGATGTTGGAGCGAGTTGTAGACCATACTTTCAGTGGCCTATTGTGAACTTGGCTGACCCCAGCAGCTTTGAAACAAAGAAACTGGCGGCACCGGCTCGCGGCACGTATTTCCTGTGCCAGAAAACATGTCGGTCAGGCGAAGGGGTGGTAGCGATTTCTCGCACAATGAAGCGCTTGAAATCATATTACAAAGTGGATCTGGTGATGAGGGGAGTGATAGAGAGATAGAAAACTTTGAAAGAGAATAGGAAAGTGAATTGTTTGAAGATGCAGCCATCCCTTCATCTTCCGATTTGGTGTTGTAAAAGAACGGAATAGAATGCAAACAAAGCATTTTTTCTACTTATCAGACATGTTTTTCAACGCACAGTTGTGTGTACACATTGAAAGTAAATGATTTGAAATTACTATGTTCGATTAGTTGAGTGTTTGTTCTTTCCTGTGACACCTAACAGAAAACCGTCAGTTGTTGTCTAGCTACCGTAAAAATAAATTAAAAAGTGGCCAAACATGTGCGTCAGCAGGGAATGAGCGCTGTGCGCGAGCGTGCAGCAGCAGGGAATCGTGCCGTCCGTGCCGCTCTCGGCTGGATAGTATTAAAAAGAAAAGACAAATGAAAAAGAGAAAAGCAAACATAAGTTATTCTAGACCTATAAGACTAATTGGGGAGACCACAGACTTCTGCCATTGTCAAATGCATCCTGGATGTGCCCTCCGATCCCTCATTCTCAGATGGTTAGTGCGTCTACTCATTAGCACACAATTTTTTTTTTTTTTTTTTGTTGCTGTCCAAACCTCTGCGCCACCTCAGAGGCAGTGTACCCACGCTGCTCATTCCAACACCCCGTCAACAGCCACAGCCCGGTCGGCCCTGCCGCAGCCCCGGCACCAGCAATCCACAGGGAGCAGTCAATGTCAAGTCGTAAAGAGGCAACCCACCGGAGGAGACACTGCACTGCTGCCGAGTCACTTCGGTGGTGTTCAGTGGCGCCTGTTCTAACATACGCAGGACACCACCTACTAAGCCCCCTACTGACGACAATAATTGCTTAGTCGCAGAGCCGGCGTGAGTGAGCTCTCCCTCCGGAGGGTGCCACCACGTCCGTCCAACGACAGCCCCCATGGACTCGCCAATACCGTGACGCCGACAGAACCAAACCAAGGCCACTGACGCGGAGAGGACATCAAAACTGAGGTCACCATGAGAGCAGGGCATGAAGGGCCACAGAATTTGAGACATTTTTTTTTTAAAATGCTGATCAATGAGAATGAGGATGACTAAGATGATGCTACGGATTTCCATTTCGGTCTGAGACTACATGACAGGGCTGTACTCTACGCTTCCTTTCATAATATATCCCGGCGTCAACCACGCCCAAGAGATACAGGCACCTGCAGTGTTGGTCAGGAAATTTGATCAACACTCTCAGAAACGCATCCATTAAGTGGATGAAACTCGACTGTATGGTCCCAGTCTTCCCAACTGAGTCCGCAGCAAACTCAACTCTGGGGAGGAGCCGGTCGGGGCAGGAAAACCCACGACTTCTGATGGGATTCGAACCCATGACCTCCCAGCCGGGAGTCCGCAACGCTAACCACTTCGCCACGGCGGCGATGTGGCATTTTGACCAGATAAGTCTGGCATACTCTGACCAGATCATTAATGACAAGTTGCTGTCAGTGTTTGCAACCACAAAATGAGAAGCCTTTCTGCTCAAGTTGTCTTTTTAGACTGGCTATTTAAGTAATGAGCACCGACTTCACTCACAAACAATAATGGTACAATTAATTTCAACTCGTTTCTAAAGAAGAATTAGCAAAGCTCATTTGAACCAAATGGTTTTCTGAGCTAATAAAGCAGTTTGGGGATTTCTTCCTTTTCTCTATTTTTGTTGTTGAATTATGTAGGCCCCAAATCAGAGTTATATGTCGATGTCAGCAGGCAAAGGCCGAGTCGAGTTATTTCTTCAAATTTGCAAAACTTTTTTAACAGCAGCAGTAAAATGGTGTGTGTGTGTGTTCCGTTAGAAACCACTTTAGTTTGGCCAAAGCCCAATCTGAGTTTAGCCTGCACACACACACACACACACACACGCGACACATCCCTCCCCTCACACCCACCAAAATTTCGTTTTGTGCAACTCTCAGTATCTGCTAAGGCTCATCTTCTACCACAACCACCGCCCATCTCCCTCATCATACGGTAATTCAAAGCTGGCTCACCATTTTCAAAACGACCCAGGATCTTCCCCACCAACCATTCATCCAACCACCAATACTCGGCAGCGTAAAGCTCTTACCTGGATTCTTCACACAAAATTTGCAAGTTTGTCCTTTGGCCACATACTACCTAGCCATTCTTAAGAATCGTTCACGCTTTTCCCAGATGTACTGCTCATAGGATCCTGGATCACTGTTCGATCCAGATATGCATCACAAATTTAACCCATTTCCATCTCTGACGATGTTTTCAAAGCCCCTGCCTCTATGCTGAGAGCTCTTGCAGCTCATCTGATCTGATCTGAGCCAATGTCAGTATGCGGTTCCTCCCCCCCCCCCAATGACTTGCTCTTTAAAGAATGCTTATGTGTTGCATATGACTGGACTTTGAAATAAATCTTCTTTCAAATGAAACATGTAATTCACCTAATAAAAGCAAAACCATCATATGAAACTGAAAATTGGCTAACATAAGTAACACTAGCCTCTGCCGCACAGGATTTTCAGAACAGATGAACTAAAGAGAAAGGATACTGACCAACAAAATCATTCATGTGGCTTGCTAAAGGTTAAAATTCAAACAAAACCACCACAGGATCTGCCTTACGCAACCTAAAGCAAGTCCATAATCAGGATGTCGCTGACTTCATTCCGTCTTACCTGGGCTAGATGTCAACTCTCTCTAACCCCTCTCTAGCACCCAGACCCATCAGCCGAACCACTTACCTGTCGTCGTATGTGATGAGGTTGATGGCCACACCCAGGTGACCGTAGCGACCTGATCGGCCAATTCTGTGCAGGTACGTTTCAGCATGCTTGGGGAAGTCAAAGTTGATCACCACGTTCACTGCCTGAATGTCGATACCTCTTGTGAACAGATCTGTCAACATCAAAGAGATACCACAATAGGCTACTGTCACAGGCTCAAACCATTACCAACTTCCACAGACTTCTGAGTTCCCCACGGCTGTTGTACTTAAGGCGACCTTCAACACAGCAATTTAAAGGGTCCTGGGATTTCAAAATTTTAAAGGGTAAAGGGTCCTGGGATTTCAAAATTTTACAGTGTAAAGGGTCCTGGGATTTCAAAATTTCAAAGGGTAAAGGGTCCTGGGATTTCAAAATTTTACAGTGTAAAGGGTCCTGGGATTTCAAAATTTTACAGTGTAAAGGGTCCTGGGATTTCAAAATTTTACAGTGTCCCAGTCTCTTACCAGAGTCACTTCACGTCTCAATGTCTCTGACCGTTAAGTGAAGATATTAACACCAGGTAACTGATGAAAAATGCAGCTACCCCACCCAATTTCCTTACAGTATATGACCACACAGCCAAAGCTTTCATTACCCCTGCAGTTCCATTTAACAGTTCAGCCGACCCAAGAGACAAAGAAAATCCGAGAGCCAGAGACAAAGAAAGACTAAAGGTTCCTCTCCCACAGTAACACAAAACTGGGCGATGAAAACTACAGCAGCCAAGTAACCCACTAACGCTATGAACGCCTACCTGAACACACTAAGTTCCTGCACAAGCCCTGCCGGAAATCATGAAAGACGCGGTTACGATGCTGCTGGTTCATCTTGGCGTGGATGTAGTAGCACGAGTATCCGAGTTCTGTGATCTTTTTGGCCAACAGCTCTACACGCTGCGTCGAGTTGCAGAAGATAATGGACTGGTTGATCTGCCAGGGGAAAAAGAACTCCAATCATTTTTCAGCCATAATGGACAAGCACAGTAATTTTTTTTTTTTAGGTCTGTAACTCTCATCTTTCTCCTACACGGACATAACTTTTCACACACGCATACAAGATGTGAAACAGAACAAAACCTAAAACTTACCAAAAAAAACACACACAGAAAGTCGGTACACTGCTCTCGTGTTATATTCACAACCCAACTGAAACCATGCCTAAGAAATGTCTCTCACAATCCAAAATAGGAAAAAAAAAACCCTTCTGTCACTAAAATGCCCATTCTCACAACCAGGAGTAACACTTTTGTCACTGTCCTTTTACGTTTCAAGTTGATTTTAATGGGATTTTTTTTTCCTTTTTTCACTGAAGCTCATGCCAACACTATTTCTGATACTTGCTCCATGCTTGGTGCAAAAATGCGACGAGCAATGCCACTTGATTCTGAGAAAATATCAACTTTACAAAATTTAATACAAGCTGTATTTTTTCATGAATGTAATGTTCCTTAGGCTCTTTTTTGTTCAACTTTTTCTTCCCCTTACAACACATGCAATTAAACATCAAATGTGACATTCCTTCCACAGAGAATCACTCAAGTTTATCAATTTACACACACATGCGTACACCAAACACAAACACACACACACACACAGAGTTCCACTTCAGAAAGTTCAGTGTCACATTTGATCAGAAGCAGTAATGGAAAAGGCTCAATGCGAGTTAAGCCATCTGCCATTTGACATCAAAGCAAACAATTCAAATTAATATTACAGCAATAACAGAAAGGCAAAGGGTTGCTAATCCCATATCAATCAGGGTATCAAACATATTGACTCTGGAATATCCCATGTCGATCAGGGAATCAAACACACTGACTCTGGAATACCCCAATGTCAATCTGGGAATCAAACACACTGACTCCGGAATATAAAGAGGAAGTTGAAGTGCATTTCAGTAACAAACTAGCCCCCCAAAATATAGTTTAGCAAAATGAAGCAGTCTGCTGCATCTCTCATGTTTCACAATCTTTCTGGAAAAAAGTTGCATGAATCATGAACGTTACCTATTCACTTTCAGCCCCTGCCTTTCTCAGGTGTCCTGTGCATATCAGCCCAATAAGTCTGGGGAATATCACATATCTTTCACCAACTCTGCAAGTAATACGACAGGCAGAGCGTACTTTTCAACAAAACCCCGGACTATCACAACACATGACGCAATGCTTTCCATTTCACCTTTCAAAGAACTAAACACATGTTCCATTTCAACAATTTACAGTGTCTATCAAATCTGGTCAGAAGCAGAACTGGATGCAGTTCATCATCAATGGAGTTATGTGCAGTCAGGCATCCCTTGTAATTTGATCTGACATGCTTCTGTTCACACACAATCCCTACCAACCCACCCCTCTACCCCCTTGCCTACTTGAGGGAAAAGTGCAGCCAGCTTGGTATCAAAACACTGTAGACGTGTCCTCTTCCAACATTTCAGGACTGGGGAGTCTAAATCACATCAAAGCCTCTTGGCAACATACACAGAATAAACCAAACTGGACTATACGAGGTGGATAGGAACTTCAAAACCTGTCCCCTAAAATCCTCGTTCAGCCATTTCAACCCAAAAACCCTAGACTGCCTGTATATTCATCACTTACTGCACCACAATGAATCTGACTGAATACCCCCTCCCACTGGAAAAACCCTGGAGAGCACAGTCACCCAACAGTACCTTGGCCACTGTTGACTTCAGCCAGCACAAGTGTGACCTCCCTGCCTACCTTCTCTTCCATACTTTCGAACATGGACACCAATGTACACAAATCTATAACAAGCTCCTGCTCTGCTTTACTGAACAGCACTAAAAACAAAACAAAAAACTAACAAACAAATTTACCTGAAGTTTGGAGAAAAGCGTGTTAAGACAGTGCACTTTCTGCTTCTCCTGAACAAAGGCGTAATACTGCGTGACTCCTTTTAGCGTCAACTCTTCCATCAAGTTGATTTCATATGGATTTTTCAGATGCTTCCTCTGGTACAATCAAAAAAGAACATTAATAATAATAATGAATAAGCTTGACATCTGAAAAAAAAAAAGAGTTGTGAAACACAATCAATTATACAAAGCCAAATTCACCAGTGATCATTCACACCGGTTTACCTTTGCCATGGCAATGAAGTTATTGTGGCACAGGTTTTCAGCATTTCGAAATAAAAATTAGTATTTAAATACAATGTCTAACTTTATTTTCCCCCCAAGCAAAAGATACCTTTACATCTTTTTGTCAATAATCTGATACCTGTACATATTTCTGTTCCTTTCCCCGTTTTCCCTCATTTTGGAATTGCTTCAAACCTCTCGCTTATTCAGGATACAAGCTTGTAATTTACTTACAATCACTTTCATCTTGCTTATATTTTGGACCTCTAAACAACCTGATTATCATAATCAGAAGGGAAAAAAAAAGAAAAAAAAAAAAAAACCTTGCATTTATCTAAGCATTCAACATCAGATAAGCACTACATCCACCGTCAAACTTACTTCATTCTCAACATCACCTACACACTATATCCATAGTCAAAACTATTTATTCAACTTTTTTTTTAAAGCAGCTATTCTGGGACATTAGGCATCACTGCAATAATGATAAGAAAGGGCAAAGAGAAGTGTTCGCCCGGTCAACAGAACAAATGAAAGTAGGACTTGGGAACAGCATACAACCTAAACAAGACGAGTCACGACAGGCAGATAGAGGCATCAACACTAGACCTGGTAAACAAAACAAAAACAAAAAAAGGAACAAAAAAGAAAAACAAAATGCCAAGGAAGACAGACAAGGGGTAGACTGCAGGAACAAATGGGAAGAGGACGTGTGCAAACATGAAATGCACAGCCCACAACTCACCATGAACTGTTCCACAGAGAGGGGGAAGGTGGCTGAATACAGCAGAATTTGTCGCTGAGGGGGTAAATGACTAATGACGCTGTCAAGCATTCCTTTGAAGTCTTGGGACAACAGTTTGTCTGCCTGCAAACACACACACAGGGCCACTGCAGCAGTTTCCAGCCGACATATCCCTGCTGACCTTAGTCTCTCTGACCAGGACTGTCACCACATTTAACACAAGGTCACTGCCACAGATGCACACACACACACACACACACACACACACACACACACACACACTCACTCAGCTCCCACACACCGTTTACACAACAGAGTATGAATTGTTATTTCAACACTCGTATGCTAAAGGCATATCACGGATGATGTTAACCCTCACACCACTGAACTCTTCTATAGCACTTGAAAGCTGGGGGCTGAATTCATTTCCATGCAGCTGCTGCAAAAATGGGCCATGCTATTTTAACAAAAGTAATCAACAACAACAACAAAAATGCTGGTCTTGTAAAATGGATCATGCATAGTACATCCCTGAAATGCTGATCTGCCATTAAAAAACAACGTCAAACCACCATCCAGATAGATCTTACTTGCGTGTGATTTGAACCTTGTTTTTAATGCCGGATATAACCTTGAAATCTTTCAGAGCCAAGTAGACCACTACATTTACGCTCATACCAATTTCTTTGTCTTTAAAAAATGCATACTGCATTTTTTTGTGTACTATCACAAGCTCATATATTGGAATGCAAATGCACGTGAACTGCTACTCATATCACCTGGACACTAATAAAGCACTCACATCAGCGCATACCATCTTCTGGATATAAATCAGACATACACATACACACAAAGCATTTGCTGCATGTAAATACTCCCCCCACCCCACCCCCATTTTTCTGGCTACACGCAAAACACATATACAATCCAAATACTAGCACTTCAAAAGAAGAAAAAAAAATGCAAACTGCTAACAAAGATTTTTATTTTCTTCTCTGCTTTTTAGATTTTAAGATATTATTCTCGTAAGAAAAGGCTACAGCAATGCAAGTCCATCTGCATACAACATTCAATAGATGCCCATCTGGTTTCATACAAAGGCAGAACTGGATCAGGATCTCATTAAACATACATCCCCCTCCCCCTCAGATATTCATCAATTAACTCTGAAAGTCAGAACCAGAACAAGTATGTACCTCATCTAGAACCAGGATGGAGCAACTGTCTGGTCTCACCAAATTCTTGTTCATTAGGTCAAGGATGCGGCCAGGGGTGGCGATTATCACATGAACTGAAACACGCATCATCACACATCACTTTTTCAGCACTTAGTCATGATTCTGACAGTAAAGTTAGGTTGCAGCCCCGAGAGTCCGAATTTTTCCTGACCACCAGCGTTTCCACAGAGCCTCAAAGATTTCACTGACTAGATCAAAAGTGACTAGTCCCAAAATTTCATTACCCAAATACAAGATACTAGCTGCACAATCAGAAAAAGCATTTTGCAACTTCTATCGCATAGTGCAAAAATGTGAAGGACGTAGAAAACACATCCCCCCCCCCCCCCCCCCTCACTACCACCTTTTTAACAAATAAAAAGAGAACACTTCATAGAAGGATGAAGGCACCTGAAATATATGTATTTAACCCTTTCCAATTTGTCTTAAATTAGATGACAAAGCAAGATGGCGTTGCAGCAGTGAAGAGCAAGTTTTGTGATCATTTTCATGCACTTGCATTTGGCTACTGATGACAAATTTTCACTCGCCAAAAATCATCAATATAGCCAAATAATCCACTCGCATCTTTCAAGGCTGCCTAGTGGATAATCCAATGGCCTGGGAAGAGACGCACAATCCACTGGCCTAGGAAGAGAGACAATTCCAGATCCGAGGACCTGTTTGAGCAATTCTTTCACCTATGTTAGGAACCCATGGCTGAATCACTGATCTTGAAATTCAATACACACGATCAGTTGATATATACACACTATTGGGAAGAATAAAGCGGTGAGCACCCTCCTATGAGGATGCTTTTTCTTTCTTCTTCTGTCCTATCTTCAGTGCCACTTCAGTGGCACGTCACCCAGGCTGCTCATTCCGACCCCTCACCCACAGCAACAGTCTGGTCCAACCTTCCACAGCCCAGCACCAGCAATCGACAAAGAGCAATCAATGCCAAGTCGTCACGAGGCAACCCACCAGAGGAGACACTGCACTGCTGCTGGATCACTTTGGTGCTGTTCAGTTATTCCTGTTCCAGTCTAACACACGCAGACCACCACTTACTAAACCCCCTACAGATGGCAATAATGGCCTAGTCGTGAAGCTAGCAGGAGTGAGCTCCCCCTCTGGAGGGCATCACTACACCCTTCTGACATCAGTCCCTATGAGTTTGTCAATACTAGTGATCCTGACAGAATCAAACAAAGGCCACAGACATGGAGAGGCCATGGAAACAGGTCACCAGAGAGCAGGGCACAGTAATCATTCTTACCCATAAATGTGCATCTCTGACACATAAAATTCCTGTCTGACGCACTGGAAATCAGTCCAGCGCATCACTGAAAACGTTTCAAAATTGACAGCGACGCAATGATTTTCTCCTGTACGCATTGCAACTCCAAGCAGCGCGTCTCTAGAAGCACTTTTGTCCGATCCGCCTCGATCAAGTCAATAAAAAACATAACTTTCCTCGACATTTTAGAATGTTCTGAATCGATAAACAACTTCCGCTTTATAACTCTTCTCTGCTGAAAACCAACAAGAGTCATCAAACAAGACAACTCAAGTCTATGATTGGACCACAAGATAATATGATTCTGACAAATGCGAACAGCATGGAAAACTGTATGTAATTCGTTTTCAGAAACAAAATCGACAGTTCATCTGTGGCCAACGGGTGATCATCCAGCGAATGAACAAATGTCAGGCAATCTATGCAACACGACCCGTTCAGATAATCAAAATGGCTCTGTTACGGACGTACAAATGTGTAGCACACAGTGCAAGAGTGGCCAACCTACACAGTTTGGTGAAAGGTTCCACGAATATTCATCACTCGCCTCCCAATGATCATTGCAAGGCAACTGGAATATGGTCAGTTAATAAAATGTTTCAGTTCTGACGGAATTGGCTCACGTTGTGTAAACTCTGAAGAAAATCGCAGAGGACATCCCACATATCAAGTTTCACTGTTAAAATCCCAATAGTGTAGGTATTCACACTTATTCACTTTTAAGTAACACTTAATTAACATTGGAACACGAATCTAAATCAATAGTGTTTAGCATAATCTGGCGAGTTTTTATTAACTTTGTTAATAGCACCTCTAGTCTTTTCCATTTCTAGCTAATTTTGTGTGTGTGTGTGTGTGTGTGTGTGTGTGTGTGTGTGTGTGTGTGTGTGTGTGTGGCGTGCGTGCGTGCGTGCGTGCGCATGTGTGTGTGGTTTTCTGTACATTCACAAACAGTTATAAAGTGTGACCCCCTAAACATTTTCTGACCCCCCAGAAAATTTGGAAACAAGTTTTTCGTACCGAGTCTGACCCCCTAATTTTTGGGAAATAATTATCACTTGGGCATAAAGGGCCACAGAATTAATGTTGATCGATGTGGATAAAGAACATGATGCTATGCATTTCAATTCTGGTCTGAGACTGCAAGGCAGGACCATATGCCTGCTTTCACAATATATCTCTTAGAGGCATCAGCAAGGCCCACAAGACACAGACACCTGCCATGTTGGTCATAAAATCTGAGCAACTCTCAGAAACGCATAACTAACCTTCATTGTCCTGTATTTCGTATGACAGAAGTCGCCTAGACTACTAAGTTTAGTAGAAAGAAACTCGTGGAGAGCGTGGCAGCAGAGAGTCCTCAGAAGAGAAGCCCCCTTCAAGCAAGTGTTTTGGCCCTTATCTCCTGACACTCTAGGGGGGTTGGGCCACACCCAGTTCATGACTCCGATGTCCCTCTGCTGCCCCTTTTTTTTTCCCATCTTGGGACGAGCCATGGCTGGGATTCGAACCCATGACCCTCTGGACATGCTCATTTTCCACTTAATGACTCGCGCTTTAACCACTGAGCCACAGGGACACCTGATATTTGTAGGGAAATTAAGCCTTATGAAGTTCACTTTTGTTCCTCCTTGACCAGATCCAGCTTGAACACCTCTCTGCCGCTTCTGCCATTGCTTTCAGGGCTCTGGTTTTTTCCTTCCCTGCAACTGAGAGCTGTTTCATGAGGCTGTATGCAGACGTTCCTACAAACCCCCTAGCTCCAATTTCTGCAGTGAGGACTTTGACCTGATAGCCTTCTCTCCTCAGGCTGTTTGCCAGATCAGCATACTTTTCAGTCTTGTAGATTTGAGCTGCCTCCATTCTGTTCTCATATGGCACCGTGAGCTCGATCATGATCAGCTGCTTGGTTGACTTAGAGTGGACTACTATGTCTGGTCTCATGCCACTCTTGCTGATGATCTCTGGGTGACTCTTCCATTCTGGGAGGTCTGCAGTGCACTCCCAGTCATCTGCCCCGTCCAGCAGACTCTGCCTGCCTGTTTCGAGTGGCACTGTTGTTCTTGGCCATGATTTGCTGCCTCCTGCCGTGAAGAATGTTGCGGGTGCTTTTGGAGTCCTGATTTTCCCTTTTGTGGTGTTGGTACTAGCCCAGACTACTTGTACAATTTCTTTGAGCACTTGGTTGTGCCTCCATGTGTACCTTCCTTGAGCCAGGGCTACTTTACATGAGCTTAGGACATGCTCCACTGTTTGTTTTTCATGGCAGAGGGGGCATGCAGGATCGTCTGTTTTCCCCCACTTCACCAGGTTTGCATTTGAGGGCAGAAGGTCATATGCAGATCTGAGAATGAAGCTGATCCTGAGAGGGGCCATGTGCCAAATGTCATTCCAAGTGAGACTTCTTTGGAGTGCATTCTCCCACGTTGTCCATTGCCCTTGCTGGCTCTGCTGGACTGCTTTTTGGAGTCTTTTTTGGTCTTCTTCTTTTCTCATCTCCTGAATCATCATGTCTCTTTTGGCTTTTCCTTTGGCCTTTGACCACCATTCAGTTTTGGTCACCCCCAGTCCCTGTCTGTTGGTCTGTGTGTGTCCTGTTATTTCTCTGATCTTGAGACTTTCTTTTGCAGAATCCATCGCCTCTTGAACTTTCCATTTTCTGCCTGTCTTCAGCTGGGGCTTAATTGCTTCTACCACCTTGTCTCCTGAGTCCTCCAGCATGCTTTGAAGTCTGATCTTCCCTGCTTTGTATTCCTCCAGGATGGATTTCAGGGGTAGTTTCAGCTTTGCTTGGCGACAGTACAGCGCTATGTCAGTCAGACAGGGTGGGACACCAAGCCATTTCCTTGTGAACTTGTTGATTTTGGCTTCCATTGCCTCCACTATGCTGGTGCAGATGTCGTATATCATCAGAGGCCATAGCAGCTTTGGTATCAGCATGAACTGCAGACACCAGACCTTGTATTTGCCAGGGAGCCCACACTGGTCAATGGTCTCCAAGCCTTCCTCCGCCATCTGCTTGGTTTCTTTTGCTCTTTGTGTGTCTTTCAGCGTATCATCATACCATCTTCCAAGGCTCTTGACTGGTTCTTCTGTGACTGTTGGAATGGCCTGGTTGGCAACACTGAAGACCACAGATCCGGCCACTTTTCCTTTCCTCAGTGAGAGACTCCGTGATTTCTTTGGCTTGAACTTCATTCTGGATGAGGCAACTATGTCGTCCAGCCTCTCCAGCACATGACGTGTCTCGTCTTCTCTGGATGAAATCACTGTAGTGTCATCCATGAAGGCCTTGAGAGGAGGCATCTTGTATCCATGGCCAAGGTCTGTTTGTCTCGCGTTGTTTGTTGCTGCTTTCAAGATGAGTTCCATTGCCAGCACGAACAGTATTGGGGAAATTGCACAGCCCATTGCAATACCCACTTCCAAGTTGATCCAGTCTGTTGTGTACTCCTTGGTAGAGAACCGCATTGAGAAGCCATTGAAGTACTTCTTGAGCATGTCGCTGATGTTCTTTGGCACATGGTACATCTCAAGAGCCAACTGTATCATCTCATGGGGCACAGATCCATATGCGTTTGCCAGATCAAGCCACACTACGTCCAGGTCTCTCTTTTCTGTTCTTGCTTTTTGGATTGCGTCCCAGATCATTGTGGCGTGTTCTACACAGCCAGCCACGCCTGGGATGCCACCTTTCTGGACTGACACATCCAAGTACTTGTTTTCCATCAGGTACTTGGTCAGCCTTGCTGCCATGACAGAGAAGAAGATTTTCCCTTCGACGTTCAGTAGTGATATTGGCCTGAACTGGCTAATGTCACTTGAGTTTTGCTCTTTGGGGATGTACACACCGTCTGCCGTCATCCACTGGCCGCTGATCTTCTGGTTTCTCCAAGCCGATCGCAGCAGCCTGTGGAGCCACTCCAGCACCTTGGGACATTTCTTGTAAAGCTGGTAAGGTATTCCGTTTGGCCCTGGTGATGATTTGGCTCTGGCTTTGTCGACCACCTTCTTGATTTCCGCCAACGTTGGAGGCTTGCCATTGAACTGTTCCTCAGGGTTGGTTGGCCACACCAGACCTTGAATGTCGAGTGGTGCTTTGCTCTGTGGGTCAGAGTATGTTTTCCTCAGATGCTGCTCAAGAACTCCTTTGTCCACACTTAGGGTCCCAGATTTTGGCTGCTCAAACAGTGTTCTGGCAAACTGGAAGGGGTCTCTGAAGAAGCGCTCTTGTGTCTTCTTCTTTTTGCTCTTCCTCTTCCTCGCAGATTCCGCTTTGCTGAGGGCACTGTGTTTTTCTTTCAGGTCTTTCCACAGTTTTTCCAAGCCTTGTTTTTCAGCTGGCAGTGCGGTCTTCATTTGCATCTTGAGGTTTTTCTTTTGGACCCTGATCTTGTCCATCTTTTCTTGGCGTCTGGATTTCTTTGGAGGTGTTTTCTCTTTGGGTAGTTTTGCTCCATAGGCGTCTCTACATGTGGCATACACAATGTCCCCATATGTGGCTAGTTTGTGTTCCAGGGTGCTTTTCCCTATCAGTGCATCGAGTCTTTGGACGATTTTTGCATCCAGTTTCTCCCAATCTTCAGTTTCGTTTGCTCGTGGCAGGTTGAGTTTCAGGCGCCTGGCATCGAGGGCCTGTGCAAATTCCTCATCCGAACCAACAGCGTGGATGTCCTTGGCACTGTGGTTTAAATCCTGGCCTTGGTCTTCCGACGTCTTATCTGCTGATGCAGTGCGCTGCTGCTCATTCAGATGAGTCTTCACACATCCCATCTTTGTTCTGTGGATCTTCATGCCACGGGTGGTAGCGAAACGCTTTCCACAGACACATGGATATTCCATTTGGTCCATGTTCATAGTCCGTTTGGGATTTGCAGTCATGATTGGTTGAGCACCGATGGATTCATCATTCTCTCCCCCTTTCGGTGAATCCTGGGAGCATCTTTTCCTTTTATTTTTAGTAGCCACATGTTTAAGGCAAAGTGGGGAGCCAGCCCACAGAGCCCTTGGTTCTGGTCTTTCCCAGTGTCCTCCGGTCTTTCCCGGACGTCCTCCGGCCTATTCCCGGAAGTCAATGGTTTACCCATGCATCAGTAGAAAGAAACTCGTGGAGAGCGTGGCAGCAGAGAGTCCTCAGAAGAGAAGCCCCCTTCAAGCAAGTTTATATTGGAATTCGCTCCCGAATTGGGGTACTGACTTTAAAAAATTGTAAAAAATAAACTAATGGATATAAAGACTTCAAATTTTCAGCAAAAATCTATGGAAAGCTGAACTTTAGTTTGCACTTGTTATTTCAGGGGGATGTGAAAATATTTTTATGACTCAACACTCACACACCTGATTTTACCTGGGAAACACACCTACGTCAGTGAAACAGGTGATAGACAGGCAATACAACACCCATCAACTTTATAACACCTACCTTTTTGGTGGCAAGTGGTCAGGTTCACCATCTGAAAAGAACTGATGGGTGTTGTGAGGTGTTAGTAGTTAAACAGGTAGCTAGGAATATACGTGAAATTTTTGTGACGCTTTTAAGTCACCTAGCAGTTACACAGCAGGAAAAAAATAATAAAAAAAAAATAACAGGTCAAAATCATACCATACTTAATGAAAATGTATTGGAGTGCATGCTTTTTGATCTGCATGAGTTAGTTTGTGTTTGTGAGAAAAAGAATTCCTATGACTGATAATATTTCTAACTATATGCAGGTGTTAGTAGGAAGGAAGAGAGGCAGGCATCACAACACAAAACAACACTCAAATATTTTTGTTGTACTCACCATATGGTTCCAGATGTAATGAATTATATAATCCAAATGTGATCACACACAAACAACACAGTCACTGGACATGTTCTTGCTTTTGATCACTTTTGTCACACACAGATCACTGACATGAAATTTTCTTTCCGTTGTGCACTTTTCTTACATGCACAAACTCCAGTACTTTTGTATGTGGCACTTTCAATATTTAGTCAACCCCAAAACAGTCTGTACAAAACAAAAATGACAAAGTTCAGTCCTTGATTTAGTCAAGTATCAGGTGTACTGCTAAGAATGAGTGTGTAGGAACCTACTCACTGCTGGTGAAAAGAAAAAAAGCAGCCACGATCCTTGCACAAAGCCACCTTACACATCACACACTCATGTGTTGACTGGATGGCATTGCCTGCTGGGGTTTTCCTGCCTTCCTTCTTGCAACACACACAGTCCTTCTTGCCTCTGGCAGACTGGATTTTGGAAGGAGTGTGTTTGTGCTTGTCTGGATTGTCGTGAACGACAGGACGGCTGATCCGTTTTCGACCCTTGAAACCATTCACCATGCCCATGACAATCTCAGTGTGAAAATCCACATGCAGTTTCAGTGGGGCATCTGCAGAGTTTTTGTAGATTACAAAGGCATTTACTGCAGCAGCGTCCAGGCAGAAGAACAACACATATTTCCACCACTTCATGAATTTCTGCTTGCAACAATAATATGATCGCAATTGATCATGCTTGTCAACACCGTTGTAGTTCTTGGTGTAATCAGCCACAGCCAGGGGCCTAGAATACCTGGCTTTTTCAACACCCCCTGCACCTTTTCTGACAAGCTCTCCATCGGTTCCATCATGGACAGAAGAAAGAAGGGTGACCTTACGACGGTCAAACCAAGCAACAGCCTGAAGCTTGCCCTTCAAATCATCATAGCCAATCTCACGAAACCAGCGCTTTGTGTCCCCAGACTTTGACACATTTTGCTGGCTTCATATCCTGTGGCAGACCCTTCCTGTTGTTTCGCACAGTCCCACATGCCAAGGTTTTCTTCTGAAACAGATATTGAATGAGGGGGACTGACGTGAAATAATTATCAAAGTAGAGGGTGTGCACTTGAAATAATGGGGTTCTGCCAAGTGTTTGACGACACGATCCCCTAGGGCATCACCTGTCCCAGCAGGCACATCATTGGTCTTCCCAGTATATACTGAATAATTCAGCATATAAAAAGAATCGGCATCACACAAAGCCCACACCTTGAGGCTCCACTTTGTTGGTTTTGCAGGCACGTACTGCAGAAAACCACAACGACCCTTGAACTTGATCATTGCCTCATCTACTGTGATGTTTTGCCCAGGTAGAAACTGCATAGCAAAACATTCTTGAGTCATGGAAATGAGAGGTCTGACTTTGAACAGGGGGTCATACCCAGCCTGACCTCTGGGAACAAACTGAGTGGTATCAGCGAGGTGAAAATACTGGTTCAGCTGTTCAAACCTGTTCTTCGACATGACACTCGACACCCAGGGATTGAAGAAAGGAGAAGAGTCTTTCCAATAAAAATCACGATGAGGAACAGGGGCCATGTTCATAAACATGAGAAGACCAACAAAAGCTCTGATTTCATCCACAGTGGTTGGCTGAAACTTATCCTCAGGAAGACCAGCAGCCATGAGCGTTTGTCTTGCATACAGGTTGGTTTCCCTGACCATGAGATGGAATGCGTCCGAAGGAAAAACAAGTGAAAAATAATCAAAAGGTGTTCGAAGATTCACTTGTGGACGTGGGGGGCCCCTGTATGCATCAAACACACGAACTTCAGTCCGAAAGTCGTCGTTTGACCACTGCGATGACTGTGCACATCCACCGACATCAGTAGCACCTGCGTCACTTGCGTCGCCTATGTCCGAGTCACTGTCACTACTCGCATTCACTCCTTCTGCAACTTCATAGTCACTGTCGCTGTCTACAGAGTCAAGATCAATGTCCGATTGATTCCAGTCATTTTCGGTCGGCAACACATTCATATTGAACATTTGGTCCACAGTCAAGCTCATGTCACTGTCACTGTCAGAGTGCGACATTTTGATCGTAGTCGGAAGTCGATGGGATGACAAAAAAAAATCGATTAAAAATCAAAAAAGCCACAAACCGCTTTCACAAATGGCGCTGAGAAAGGTAGGAAAGACCCGGATAACGTCCAGTTTGTCTTATTACTGTGGTCAACCCAAATAAGGGAGGCACACCGAGACAATCAGCCTACTGAGGAACGGGCGGTACAGGGCGGATCAGGAGCCTGACGGGTCGGGCGGAATAGGGCGGAACGGGGATAGAAAGGTTAAGTAGATAAAACTCCAATGTGTAGTTTCAACCTTCCCAATCGATCATGTAGCAAACTAAACTCTGAGTAAAAGCCGGTCAGGGAGGAAAAAATCCCACAAATCAATGGTTCTAATGGGATTCAAACCCAGGACTTCTTAGTCGCAGTCTATGATGCTAATCACTTCGCCATATTATGAGGCAGCTACCTCCATCTACTGTAGCAATGCAGTGATAATGTAAAACAGTGAACCAAAGTTCATACCAGTCTTTTTCAGCGACTGAACCAGAGAGAACAAGGATAAAATAACACTACACAAAAAAGGAAAGAAACCATAATCATCAGACATGAGCATCTTTCAACCTTCCTAATCTTTCACAACTTTAATTTAATTTCCACATCCCTCTTATCTCCAGGTCAGCAAAACTGGGGAAACAACAATGCAAATAGTTACTGAAGTCCTAGGCACAGTACAGTTACGCTGAACTGCAAATGACCATGCTGGAAAAGGATAACCATCTCCAAATCCAAGGACATCCAACAACAAATACTCCGACAGTTACAGTAATAATAAAAATAATCAATAATAATAAAACCACCTTTCAGACTCAAGACATCATAACACCAATGATGATACTAACAATAATAATGATGATAATAAAACCACCACCTTTCAGACTCGAAGACATAAACAGAAACATGAGAGAAGAGGCAGATGGGGAGAAAAAAGTCACAACAAAACCACAAACACCAGCAGCACCTACCTGGGTCATAGAGTCGCATAATGTCGTCTTTGAGGTTGGTGCCGCCTGTGGTCACCATGCACTTACAACCTATGTGTTTACTGAGCTCAATGCAGATCTGACTCGTCTGTAAGGCCAGCTCTCGAGTGGGCACCATGATAAGAGCTTTAGGGAGAAAAAAAATGTATCAGAATTATTTTTCCTACACCGAAGACAACAGCACACCTTGCATGTCCGGACACACATATTTGCTCCAAGAGAAAAACAGTTCATATTCTCCAATGTCCACACACACTTATATTTGCTCCAAAAAGAGAAAAAATATAGTTCATATTCTCCAATGTCCAGACATACACATGATTTGCTCCAAAAAGATAAATACACTTCATCTTCTCCAATGTCCAGACATACACATGATTTGCTCCAAAAAGATAAATACACTTCATCTTCTCCAATGTCCAGACGCACACGATTTGCTCCAAAAACAGAAATACACTTCATCTTCTCCAATGTCCAGACACACACATGATTTGCTCCAAAAACAGAAATACACATCTTCTCCGATGTCCAGACACACACATATGATTTGCTCCAAAAACAGAAATACACTTCATCTTCTTCAACGTCCAGATGATTTGCTCCAAAAAGGTCCACACACACACATGGGTGAAACCTACAAAACTTGATTTGACTGAAATAAGACCAAGGTCCAGGCCCTGGCGAGGTACAGGGGCAGTGCGAAGCCCCCCTGGCGAAACTGAATTTTTTAAATTTTTTTAGGCCAATTTCATTGGCTCTCCTGCACCAGAAAAAACTTAATTGTAACATGATTTCTGCAGTAAAAAGCTTAACTGTAACATGCTTTTGTGAGTTACTGTTAGACTTTATGTTCCATTAATTCATTTAAATGGATAAAAATAATATTTTTAGCTTATTGTACAAGCTCAGGAAAGTTAAAATGAAAAAATAATAAAGTTTATAAAAACTTTTTGGTGGTAGTTGAATCCGTTGGAGAGGAAACTGACGTTTCAAGCCATAGGCCCGTTGTCAAAGTGAAGAGAAGAAGACAGTGTAGACAAGAAAGCCCATGTGAGAATTGGGTCTTTGTATTCATCAATGACTACTTAATGTCCGGAGCACCATGCAAACTTTCCTGGTCAGACAAATGCGCCAATGTTAGCCTGTGAAGACGCCGGAAATACAGAAACAGCTACTTCCGGTAAGAGATCGAAAGCTTGGATTGAACACAAAATCGGAACTGACAAGTCATGATTTTTTTTTTTTTTTTTTTTAAATCGACGGAAGTTCCGTCAAGACTGAAAGTCATTTTGACGGATTTCCGTCCATAGACGGAAAAGTTTCACCCATGCACACATATGATTTTCTCCAAAAAGAGAACAAATAGAGTTCATATTCTCCAATGTCTCATTACACATATGATTTGCTCCAAAAAGAGAGTAAATACAGTTCACCTTCTTCAATGTCCAGACACGTAAATCAGTTCATCTTCTCCAATGTCCAGATGCACATATGATTTGCTCCACAAAGAGAAGAACTAAAAATGAAGTGCACCCATACGCAAAGATTAATCTTTACTTTGACCACAATTGTGCTCATTATTCAAGCAACTGAATTCTATTTGCATCATGCAAGAAACTAAATATTTTATCTTTTGACTCAGGGAATGCATATTAAAAAAAAAAAAAGAAAAAAAGAAAAAAAAGGAGAAAAAATCTAGACATTTTTTCATTATTATTTGAGCCTACATATGGAAAAAAAAAAAAAAAAAAAAAAAAAACTGACGACACTGACCTTGAACGACATCCTTAGTGACATCACATCTCTCCAAGATCGGAATAGCGTAGGCGCCGGTTTTACCCGTGCCGTTTTTAGCCCGTGCCAAGACATCCCGTCCAGTGAGAGCAATGGGAATGCTGGCCTCCTGTATAGGGGAGGGTTTCTCCCAGCCCTTCTCAAAAATCCCCATCAGCAGTTCACGCTTCAAGCAAAAATCCTCGAACTCGTTACCTTTGGTGTTGGTGACATCCTACAAAGAGAACAGTAATGTTTCACTTTTCATTCATATTTCACTCGAATGACACAAGCATTTTATTCATCTACCACATCAAAAGGGTCCAGAAAAAAAAGCACAGTGGAACAATGCCGAAAAGCAGTTTTTCACACACCAAGTTGCGCCAACTTTCTCAGTAACTACTTGTAGCTTCTTGATTTTTTTTTTTCCTTACATCTATATAAAAGTAGAAAAGTATGTGGTACAATCAGTGAAAATGCCAATGGATCTATAGACTGTTGTGTATACATGACTTGGTGCCAAAAGGTCATCATGAAAAGACAAAGGGTGCAATTAGAAAACTTGAACCAAGGTCATTGCTAAAAAGGTACATTCATGTGCAATCATTTCATTATGTGAGAGGAAAAGATAGTTTGACTTTCAGTTTTTGAGAAAATTGCATTTGAAATCTGATTTGCCTGTTATGTCGCACCTCAGTGATTACAACAAACTACCAAATAAGGTCTTCTTTATTAAGTGTCTGCATTAAAAAAAAAAAAAAAACCAGATGTGAAGAGATTATGTTCATATTAATGTGTATGACCAGTTAGGTTTTTCCTTCAAATAGTTGGTGGGCCATGGAAAGCTGTTTGTGTGGTAATCAATGAGGTGCAACATCCAACAGTTTTTTGCAGTCTACCAAATTCATGGGATGTGTTATACTGTGTTATGTGCCATGTTAGACTTCATTATCATACATGCTATAAAATCACAGCACAGACTCCAATTCATGTGGAATTTTTCATTTCAAAGAAAAACAATAAAAACCACCTAACATGTTGCACCTCAGTATTACGCCAAAACACTGTCTAAGCCGGTAAATGACCTACAATTTACACTTATTTCAAACCACAAATGACCTCCTACAATGAACTTTTTTTTTTTTTTTTTTTTTACATTAAGATACCATAAATCCACTAAGTGTCTTCTAACATGCCTGCAATCCAGAGGAAAAAACAACTTATCAGTGTGGATATATGAGGATGGAGGATGACGGCAGTTGGGGCAGTAAGCAACACATTCTGTAGTTACTTACACTACAGGGATAGTAAAACCAAGAAGTAAAGTTAAATAATTTTGAACAGTATCTTAATAAAATATATAGTAGTATATGCAAGGATACTTTAAATACATTTTTTTCAGTGTACGCTGGATTGTTCTGCCCGACATTCTTTAATGCTGATCATACACCATTATAAATACAAACTTCCATATTTTTCATACTCAACCAAATATAAAACAACAAAAAACCTCAATGGAAAAAAAAGCATAACCAAAATAACGGTGGAACACACACAGCATGAAATTAAAGTCTTATCTAACTGTTTTCTCCTTGCTTCACAGAAAATCACCAGACATTCAATATGCTTTAAAATTTTGTACACCATAGTTTGTGTTTTGCCAGGAATTCTCTGTGAAGAGTTTCCACAGATTTTGTTAGCTGTTTGGGTTTGTTTTTTTTGAGTTTCTGCATGGGTTGTTCACTGAATGTGTAACAAAAAAATTTCCAATCCCCTGGCTTATCTTGCTGCCTTTAGAATATAAGTTTATCAGAAATCTTCCGAGTTTCTTCTTGTCCTGGAAAACATCTGCAAGGCGTCTTCTGAATTGAAGACTTTTTCTCTTTTTTTTTTTTTGTGCTCCCAGTTCTTAAAGAACAAGGAGTACTTTACAGCTGTAACGAAGAAATGCTGCTGTGTGACAGCATGTCTGTGTGTCAGCGTGTCCCGTCTGTCCGTGGTCAAAATGTGTTCCACTCGCTCCAGACAAAACTTCTGGGCCGATCTTTCTGAGAATTTGTATGTATGTTCACTATGGGTCACGGATGATGCCCGATGTTTTATTTTACCAGAATAGCCATTACTAATGGCTGTAACAGCCCACAACAGTTTTTCTTCTTAAGGAATATCTCAGAAAGTACTTGGCCGATTTATAAGCGGTTTGGACGATCTTGTGACAAATTGGAGCCTCTTTCCATATGTAAGTGATGTAATGCTGAAAATCGATTAAAAAACCGCTAAAAAAACGTTATTTTACACATATATAGGTGGACTTTAACCTTTAGCACACTACATTTTTTCGGGACTTCTTTTCTTTGTGCCTGCATTCTTTTTCATGGAGCAAAAAATTTGAGCACCTACTTGTTTAAATTTGTTATAACTTTGCTAGTACTGTATGTAGAGACTTGATTTTTTGTGTGTTAATAAAGGAATAGCTGAGGAACGCTTTCATGTAATACATTTTGTTCTGCATGCATGTTTTGACTCTGAAAAAAAATGAATAAACATATTCATCATCTTGTTGAAGCCAACATCTTTCCAACTGCTGATGTGCGAGTGGCGACCTATATTTTCCCCTGTCTTCTTCTTCTCTTCACTTGACTGGCATATCAATTTGTTTCAGTCACTAAAAGTGATCATTTCATCTGTCATAAACAAACGAAACAGTTGTCCCTCAGAAATGCCATCAGGCATCTCGTTGGGACCAGAAGTTTTGGTGAAATCAGTGAGCCACAGATGTTGTTACTCACTCAGAACATCGTCTTCATGTCACTTGAAAGACTATCCTGAAGGTAGCGACCGCTAAAATTTTCAAAGTGAGAAATCAGTTAATTTTTTTTTTCATATTCTTATACAACGTAAAAAAAAAAAAAAAAAATTTCACAAAAAAAGAGAATATCTTCAATAGGACCAGAGTTATGGCCCTTTAAAGATAGGGGTGGCAAAAATGATCCCGAAAGTGAAATATGGCCCATTTCTTGCCACTCCAAAATCATAATTTGCTTTGATTGCTAAATCCAGTCTTAATAGGACAGCATTTCCAATACCTGGAAAAGCTACGTTCCAAATTTCCAGCAAAATTTCCTTTCTTTTTTATCTATGACCAGAACGAGTATGCATGCCAATATATCTGGTGCACTTTAGTGTGCAAGCAATTTGATCCTCTTGGAGTAACTATGCTTATGTACCCATGGACTATTGTATGTATGCACAAAGTGTGAGCATGGGCTCTTTCTGTGTGCATGTGCTGTGAGTCATGTGTTCAAGTCCTATTCATTTATATGTGCATGTGGATCACAGACTAGTAAGAGAGCCAGCAGGCGCCGAGCAGGGATAATGTAGGACTGAGATGTTTAGGTTTTGCATGTGAATCATCTTGTGCTGATGAGACTGACAAGAAAACGAAGAGACCCACTTACTGAAGTCTTTATTCTGTTGTCTTTAGGGGGCAGTTTCAACTTTGCCTTCCACCCCTGGTCACTGAAATAAGAAACAAAAATTACCTCATAAATCTTCCTGAACTGATTTATCACCGTTCTCTTATTAATTTCTCACAGTTCTCTCATTAATTTCTTACCATTCCCTTTTTCCCATAATTTCACCAACTCAACAGTTATTCTGTATTTGGTCCATGAAATCTCGAAAATTTTTCTAACTTACAATATCTCTCCTTTATGGCTTTTTCTTTGAATGGCTTTTTCCGTTCATCAACTTCCACTGACAGATTGTTTCTCCATCTATATACCGCTAAGCAAGGAGCAATACACTCAGTCCTCACACAGGTCAGCATCTGGAAATACCAGCCATGCAGTTGTTTTTCACACTTTGCAATGCTGTTATTAGAATAATGACAACTATTTTTTCCAGTGCAGACTGAATGCCCTGAGGAGTCCGTTTCTTGCCATTTATACATTAACGCTTTTTTTTTTCCCCCAGGTTGTTAAGATGTGTTCAAATCATTATTAAAATTTAGCACTATTTTTTCAAAAAATATAAGAAATAACCAGTGCAGAAAATGAATGTCCCAGTTGCTTGACAAGCCTTTCAGTGTTGAAATCCACTGAAACACCTGCCATTACATTTGCCTTGTGAAACTTAATTTGCCCACCCTTGGTTATGCTCGAGCTTAACGTATGGGAATAAAGGTTTCTGCTGCATGACGATTGTCAGGCATCTCCTCATCACACACCTTTAACCTTTAAGGAAAGAACTCCAAAATCGTCCTATGCTTGGAGTTATCTCTTCACTCTTCTTCCTGCATATATTAGTTAACCATGTCATTTACTGCTCCCATATCCTTTGAAATTTTTCCCCCTCAAAACACTGTTACAAAATGTTTTTGTCAATCACACTTTCAATTTTCAGAGAGTAACTGGGGGTGGGGGGGGGGAGTGGAGAAGGAATAAGGGCCATTGTAGATGACCATAAAAGCATATCAAATGTCCCAACAACAGCACAGCATGCTAAAAACACAATCTGTATGGATTTGTCAGTGTACAACACATAGTCACAATAAGACCAATTCAGAGACAAAGGCAAGGTAAGCTAATGTTGCATACAATCCAACTTTCTGCAAAGGGCCGCACCAGGGCTGTCATCACACTGAAGTAGACTCACAAGTCATTAAAAAGGGAAAAACTAATTCACACACACCCTTCAAAATACAACTCATTCACACACACCCTTCAAAATACAACTTCTAAAAACACACCAGAAATTTCGTTAAAAATCTCTCTTCCGCAGAATTTTAGATTTCAGAAATTCAAAGATCACATCAGGTGGGACATCTCTGAAAAGTTTTCATGGAGTCGGCTGTCAGTGTACAGAGTTTACATCTCACATCATGCAAGTCCCAACACTCGGTTCAGAGAGAAAAAGGAGGCGGATGATGAAAGACTCTATGACTGGAACTATAACATGAAAATGACACAGAGAGATGGAAGCAGGCATAGAAAAAAAAAGGGAGATGAAAACAACTTACTCTGGGACTTTCCCAGCTGGTTGCTGACCGTTGTGATTTGTTGAATTTTGATCCATCTGTGCAGCTGCCATGGCAACAAGGCCAATCACTTCTGTTCTCCGCAGATTCTCTCCACTGGATTTTCAAATCCCTCACAAAACGCACAACAGTTTGTCACTTGAACCAAAGAACCTCACACTTGTGCAAAAAATGTTTCTTGAAGCAGAAATCGCTGAGTAGTCGACGTCTGTGTAGCAAACGCTGGAGCAAAACAATAGCCACGAAAGCCAGAGAATTGCTGATGAAAGCAGTGAATACACCTGTTCAGAGAAAAAAAAAATTCTGTTGGAAAAAGCTCAGTCATAAATGTATACATCTTACAAGGTCTACAGGGAGGGTGGAGGGGGTGGGGGAGTGGGGTCATATTTGGGAGTCAATTTTGAAAATAAAACTTCTGTCCTTTAACTCCCCTACTAATTTTTCCATCGACATTCGCTTCCAAGCAAAGCAAAAGACTGCATGCACACACACATACATACTCACATACACAGAGTAAATATGTCACCTTTCAATTCAAACACAAGTAATATGTTGTTGCCAAACATAATCACAGCCACACCTATTCCTATCCTAAGCATTGACCTTGGAACTACTATTTGATAGAAAATTAACTAACTCAATTTTGCCATGAAATGTTCTGGGAAATTACACCATTTTTATTGGCATGCTGAAAGTAGTAAAACACAACATCCCTAGTCTTTCACCAAATGCAAGACTATGATAGGTTACTGAACAACATTCCTTCTAATCCTTGTAGAATGTTTGTCCATAGAATGATCAGTGTGTGTGTGTGTGTGTGTGTGTGTGTGTGTGTGTGAGAGAGAGAGAGAGAGAGAGAGAGAGAGAGGTGTGTGGTGTGTGTGTGTGTGTGTGTGTGTGTGTGTGTGTGTGTGTGTGTGTGTGTGTGGTGTGGTGTGTGTCTATGTGTGTTTACGTGTATGTGCCAGTAGATGGTGGGGGAGAGGTGGGAGGTGGGGGTGGGAAAGAGTGTGCAAGTTAAGAGTGTGTTCGGATTTATTAATGTTGAATTGTTTGTATTTATGTTTTACGTGCCAGCTAAAGCATTTTCCTTGTGAATATGGGGATATAATAAAAGTCTGAAGTCTAAAAGTGGAAGAAACTTTGAGCTGTAAGAGAGAACTGGTGGATGGGGCATCTTGCTGCCTTGCCACAGAAGTATGGCACAATGGAACTAACTTATAAAAGGCTGACATGGTTCAGTAACTGAGTGGACAAAAAACAAAAATAAACAAAAGCATCACCACACAAGTTTAGTCCCTCTAATCTCTTAAGAGATCCTACTGACTTATCATGAACTAGGATATATTTGATTTTTAGATGAAACACTGCTAGAATAATCTATACCTAGTCTCCAGATATTTCAACAAGACTCCCAAGTTTATGGCAACATAAATTCTAACACTGAGAACGGGTTAATTGAAATGTCTTGGGGCACAAGGGATGAATGAAGATGGAGTGTTTGAGCTGGACAGGACAGTCTTGTCACAAATTACCCAAGAGAGAGAGAGAGAGAGAGAGAGAGAGAGAGAGAGAGAGAGAGTGGTGTGTGTGTGTGTGTGTGTGTGTGTGTGTGTGTGTGTGTGTGTGTGTGTGTGTATGTGAGTGAGTGAGCGAGCCTGAGTTTTAGTGAGTGAGTGAGAGAGCGAGCGAGCGAGCAAGAGTATGCGTGTGTGTGTGTGTGTGTGTGTGTGTGTGTGTGTGTCCGTCTGTGTGGTGCAAGTTTTGATTTTGCTCAGTAGAGAAGACATAAGCTGTTCCCTCTAAATAACTATAGGTTTCAGCGTCAGAAAATAATCCATGGGCAAATTCTAGCAGTAAGTGACCCTCACAAATTTCAAAAGGGCACTATTTTAAAGTTAGCAAATGGCCTGCCTACCTTCTATACTTACTGTCATCTTCACAACCAATCATTTTTTTTCCACCTAATGTACAATCAGAATTTCTTATACAGCAATATTCCTATACGAAAGACTGTGATTACTCTTGACCACTGCATTGCTGGAAAAAACTAAAGCCTTCAAGTTCCTATCACTATTTCATCATCATCACTACAATCATCTCAGATACATGTAGCAAGTGACAAGTTTCAGAGGCAAATCTTCAGTCAGAATCACAATAACATCACACTCAGTGTCGCAATCCTGTATAAACTGGAACCGTCGACTGTGCAGCTGTCTACTACTAGTTCTGTTTTCCGACAACAGATCAAGTGGAATGCTTGCAACTTTTCTGTTTATAAACTTTCCTAATTTTTTTCTTTTTTCAAATCCACGAACATATCTAAGAAAGAATGAATTAAGGCCAATGACCAATGAGATTAACCCACTAAAACATCGTTACTGACACAGATACAAGTTGCTTGTCATCAAAGTCAATCAATCAGATTGGAAAAAATTATAGCAAACTCTAAGGCATTAAACTGAAAAAAAAGGTTGACTAAAGACAGAAAGAATATTACCAATTTTGTAAACATACACACACACACACACACACACACACACACTCACACACGCGCGATGGTTAAAATGTATGCCTAGCAAACTGACATATTGATCGGATGTGATTTTTGACTAGCAAACTGAAAATGAGTATGTCGAGGTATATGCACATGCATAATCTTTGCTCCACTGGCTCTTTTTTCCCATCAAATAACTAATCCGGGACGATATTTTTGTTTTTCTGTTCGATTTTCTAAAAACTCTGCTGCTCTTACCGTCTTACTCACTCATCAACTCTGACCATACTCTTCTTATTTGACCACTTTTAAGAACTTCAATGGATCAAAAACATCAACATCAACAATTGTTTACACTAGTGCCATCCCTTTCATGCTTGTCTTCACACTTAGATACTCTGACCTTATTTCCCTGAACATTTTATCCATGGGTAGCAAATAATTTCAAAAAATCTGTTTCAATCATATTCAGAGCTGTCTGAACAACTTTCTAAGTTTTGTCACTTAGGCAATCTCAAATATCTCATGTAACGCAGATGATCCATCATAATTGCCTTATTTTTATTACTGGACACTGGCTGGTAAGAACTCCCACTCAAACCCCGTCAGATCTCAATGCACCTGTTGGACACCAAAACATGATCTATGATTAATTAAGAAAGGTAAAGAGACAAAGTCTGTGCAAAATTCTCTTTTTGCAGTGCCCTTTTAAGATGCAATTTATGGCTAAAAACTCAAAGTTACTTCTCTTGGGGTCAGAGTAAACATGGCAACTCAGGAATTTTTTTCATGTCTTTTTTCCAGCATGCTGAAAAAAAATTCAAGCAAGTTTCTGCTATCAAAAGCTAGAAATTGTTAGCCAATAGAGCAAAGTGGGCAACCCATACTCCAACAACGCAAAGTTAAAAAAAAAACTAATCTTCAAGGTTGCATACCCAGACCTGTTCTTTTCATCACGTTTAAAAATGATTTGCCAGACTGCCAACTGTTTGAAAAATTTCAGCAGATGACACACATCAAACAAGCATGACAAAATATGAGGAGAAATTAAGACCCTAACAGAATGGCTGGATATACATGGGATTTATACTTGGTTTATGCCAGTAACAAGTAAATCTAGAGTACTAAAAACAATAAAGAACCATTGGAATTTATCTGTCAACATAAAATGTGAACCACAGACAATGCATAGTTTACCGAGTCTATGAATATGAACAATAAGATTGGACTTGGGCATCATTTTCGATGGCATGTTCATGCACGTTTGCATAGCAATACTCGACAAAAGCAGACTGATCAGAATACAGGGCAAGCACAGAAATTCCCAGGGTTTACTTTTTCTCTTCTTTTTTCAGCAGGCCACAAATCTATTTGTCCCCTCCCTCCCCCTATACCCCACTACACACACACACACATCAGCTGACAACGTGAACGATGGCATGCTCTGTACATGTGTGATGCTTTTAAGTACTGGTAAGTTGCCCTTTCTCTCACTGACAAACAGCAGACACGTGGAAAAAGCATTTCCACTTCTTCACCAGGTTTAATTGTCTCTGTCAAACGAATGGGCAAGTATTTCGAACCTGAATAACTGATACACTTTTCACTACGAAAATCGTAAAAACTGCCTGTCCCACACAGGTCCCCAATTGTCCCGGGAAATTGTAATCAGTCCAGTCCACCCTACTCCCTTTCCCCATTAAGGCAATGATCCTGTAGTGCATTTCACATGACAATCACTCACAACATTGTCATTTTATACACTTGAATGTTTGCGACACTTCAGTTTCTTTATATTCTACTATTCTTTAATGTCAGGCTGATGACATGGCATCCACGATATTACTTCATGCGCATGCACACATGCACACACACGAAACTGTCCATTTCAACACATTCACAGTGTGACCTTATAAAAAAAAAAAAATCTAAATGTTTGAAATTTTTCTTCAGAAGTAGTAGCATTACTGTATTGTTCAAATGATAAAAAGCAAATTCAACAGTAGCTATGGTGCTTGTCTACTCTGAACACAATCCGTCTACTATGACAAAACAACTGTGAGAAAACTGTGCGACAATTCTGTATAATCATACCACACATATGAAAAGAATATGTCTTGTTTTTAACTCAGATATCTACACCTTAAATATTTCTCCACACACACACATCATACTGACAAAATGTCTACAGACAACATTTAAGGAATTCAAAAATAATAAAAAGTAAAAATATGACAAATGAAACACTACTGCGTCTCGATTATATGACTCTAATACAAACAACAGCCAGCCAGATTTGCGAATGGAATACAGTTAACAGTTATGCCTGGAGTCTGTATTTTGTAAGTCATGCCGTACCTACAACTTAATAAGATAGCAGATCTTTCTTCAAGTTTTTAAACCAGTAAATAATGCATTCTTTAAAATTTCACTCCACTTGCTGTTCAAGCTTACAGAACGCTGTCTCAATATTCAACTTCAAGCCAGAAGTACAGTTTTACTTTTAGCACGAGTTAATCTGTTTCGGTGGAGGTGGCAGAGATGAAACTTCACAGGAACCAGTGTTTTCAATGTCTCACATTATCACAGACCCCACGTTGTGGCATTTTACTATGTGAATATTTAACCTTTACCAGCCGTGTCACCTAATCGTGGGTGACGGGATTTCTTTCCCTCGAACCAAGGCACCCAAGGCTGGGTGACAGACAGGCAGTACATTCTGCCGTGTCATACACAATCGGGTGACTGTACATTCTGCCGAGTCATACACAATCAGGTGACTGGAATAAAAAATTCCTACACTTTCCATAAAATGATCCAAGAGAAATAAGCTCTGTAACTAGTCTTGGGGATGTTGTAGCGAGTTATAGACCTTACTTTCAGTGCTCTATCGTGAACTTAGCTGACCCCACCAGCTTTGGAACAAAGGAACTGACGGCACCGGGCTTTGCCGCTAAGCGCGCGCAAAAAAATGTCAGTCAGACGAAGGGGTAGCAGCGATTTCTCGCTCAATGAAGTGCTTGAAATCATATCACAATGTGGTTCTGGTGATAAGGGGAGTGATAGAGAGATCAAACTATGAAAGATAAGAGGAAAGTGAATTGTTTGATGATGCAGCCATCCCTTCATCTTCTGATTTGGTGTTGTAAAAGAACGGAACAGAATGTACACAAAGAATTTTTTTTTATACTTGTCAGACATGTTTTTCAATGCACAGTCGTGTCTACACATTGAAAGTAAATGATTCAAAATTACTATGTTTGATTAGTCGAGTGTTTGTTCATTCCTATGATACCTAACACAACACTGTCAGTTGTCTAGCTACTGTAAAAATACATTAAAAAGTGGCAAAATATGCACATCGGCAGGGACTGAGCACCATGTGCAAGCGCGCGGCAGCAGGGAGTTGTGCTGCACGCGCTGGCTCTCGGCTAAGATAGTATTAAGCCACTACCTTGCCAGACACAACTCTATGTTTACAGCAAGTCACTCATTGTCTTTTCCTCACAAAACTGGCACAAAGAACTAGGCTAGTCTAGCCATGATATGGGATATTTGTTTGGAAAGACCTTAGTTAGTGTGTCCCAAGATCAGCTCACTGATTCGAGATTGAAGTTCAAATGCATACCCAGGAGCTCTTAAAAAATTCGTGATTTTTTCCCTACTTATGCACACAGGATGCTGAAAAGCTTTAAGTGGAAAGCCCTGACCCTACTCAAACTGGTACTATTTTAAACTCAGTTTTAACTGATTAAAGGAAATCTTTGCATGAGTTCTCAATTTGCGACGCAAAAACATATAAATAAAAAGAAATAGAAAAAAGCACAATACTTTTTACATTTTCAGTGACAAGTCTTGGGCTAATCATTACTGATAATTATAATCTTGTTCTGGAACTTGGACTGCAAGTGTAATGTTTGGACCATTAACACAAGCCACAGATTTGCGAAAACTGAAAATCACCAACAGAAAAGTTTTCAGCCTAGTTTTCTTATTTAGGCATTACCTCTAAATGCACTACACACCACACAACTTTTCTTTTAAAAGTGTGTGTAGAATAGAAGTACATTTCATACACCACAGCCTGCAACTGGCTTAACCAGCCACTAGTCTCATTTACTGTCACACTCGAAAGCAAAACAAAGCAAGCGGATGTTAAAAATTGATAGCTGCTCTCTCCTAGTAGTAATGGAGACTAGTTCTCAATGCACCCCTCTACCCCCACCCCCCATGAAAACTACAATAACCTGATACTGTGTATAGTAAACTTAAATATCGCGGTCCTTAATTTTACTAGTCCTGAGAATATTACAAGATCTGCCACCAGGATTGTTAGAAGACAAAGCAAATGGCTGTGGATCTCCTAGAGTCGAGTTCAGAACCAACAAAAATAGTCTAAATTCAATGTTTACTAAATCCACAAACAACGATTAACTCGGATGATACGCAAATGCAGCAAAAGATTGGTATGTCAAGCAGTTATTTATATATCTTATAATACCATATATTCACGCAATATCCAAGATGAACCTCGATATTAGTGCAACCCTCTCACTCACCGTCTTCCTGAAGCAAAATATGGCTGAAGGTAGGGGGCGCAACGTTAGTTTCGCACATTGAAAGTGAATTTTGTGTTTTACACGATAAATTGATATTGAATAATCAATGTTATCAAATATTTTTACTTTACGAATCCTTAAAAAAAAGACTCTGCTTTAAAAGCTAATGAAATTGCAAATTATCTGCTAAGGTCAGGGGTCAAGCTGGGGACATTTCGGCCTCGGACGTTCCGCCCCCAACACCCCACCTCGCACCATAACCTCACCCCAGAGATTTTGGCCCGGACATTCTCTCCAATATATCAGTTAAAGACAAAATCGTTCTGTGAGACTGAAATTACAATAATAATGGCACTTTTTTTTTAAATGTTTTCAGAACTGGCCCAGAGATAATAGACTGTTTTCCAAAGTGACAGCCAAACAATGATATCACGTACAACATTCTCACAAAAATGTCACACAGCCCCTCGATCTGTAGAATACGGCAAAGCCCGAGAGTTTTTGCTAGTAACACTTTGAAAGATAAAACGTGACAACAAACAAACAAACTTCTCCAAGAGAATGGGATCAGAGCGGCCAGGAAGAAGATACAGAGAGCTTTTTTTTTTTTTTTTTTTTTCTGTCCCGTCTTTTGTGCCACCCCAATGATTTTACACCAAAGCCGCCCATTCAGACCCCTCGTTCCTAGCCACAGCTTGGTCTAGGCCTATCCCAACACAGCCCAGGCAACGGCAATCCACAGGAACCAGTCAATGCCAAATCGTTAGGAGGCAGCGCCGCAACAGGGTCCCATTCAGCTGAACTCGGGGATAGCCGTTGGAGCATCAGTTTCATTGGGCTGGAACGTTGTTGTTGTTGTTGTTGTTGTTTTTAAAAAAAGAAATACATAAAAATTTCCCTCCGGGGGTTGCAACCTTGCCGTGGTCGGAGGGCTTGCGTGGTCCAGTGATCTTCTAGGCTTTGCTGACGGGGGCATCGATAGTCGACTAGATGGTTAGTTGTCGTTGAACGCTTCTAGGCCTGTACAGCCAAGTTGCTGACTGGCCAAGCATTACGTGGTAGGAATTGATGCTCCTGGTAGGGTTTCCCATGTCAGAAAGGTTAGGAGTGAGGGCCCAGACAAATAGTAACCCACCTTTTTCCTATTCTATCTTCTGCCTTTCTTAATGGATCTTTTCTTTCTTTGTCTCCCCTTCAAGCCTTCTGTTCCACACTCTTTTTTTCTCTGATACTTGAGTCGCTGCCGTAAGCAGCGGGGAAGCCCAAGTTACAGTTACCTGGCGAGGGGCTGAGTGGCTGATCCCAATTCAGTCGCTAAGGTGCACTGTCTGGTTTTCATGCGGGACGGTACCAGGCTCACGGACGCCATTCTATGGCCATCCATTGTCCCTTCCCCAGCACGGCAGCTCTCCTGGGGTGACCGTTTATCTCTGCCGGTATTTAAAACCTTCATGGCCTCAATAAACATAAAAACAGGAAAAAGAAGAAAACTGGGTTCCGACCCTTCCAGGGATATGGACTTGGATTCCGACACTGAAGTTCGGAATAGGATAGGTGCATGGCCGTCTTGGCTGATTATCCAGTCGGCAGATAGCGAGCGACCCATTACTAAGTTGAGTCCTTTTGCTGTTGCAAAGGGGCTGAAAGGTCTTGCAGGCGCAGAGCCGAAATCAGTCAAGAGGTTGAGGGATGGTTCCTTGCTGGTGCAGGTCGACCGAAAAGTCCACTCGGACAACTTACTGAGATCCGAAAGCCTTGTAAATTACCCCATCCGGGTGTCCCCTCACAAAAGTCTCAACTCCTCGAAAGGCGTCATCCGTTGCCGAGAATTGTTCGGGATATCTGAGGGAGAGATAAAGGCTGAGTTGGCTGATCAGGGAGTGGTCGAGGTCAGGAGGGCGACTTTTCGGAAAGGTGCGGAGAGGAAACCTACCAACACTCTGTTCCTCACCTTTGCTAAACCGACTCTTCCAGAGTCCATAAAGGTGGGGTACCTGAGAGTGAAAGTAGCCCTGTATGTGCCGTCCCCATTGAGGTGCTTCAAATGTCAACGCTTTGGACATGTCAAAGAGAGATGCCCGGGAGAGGAGGTGTGTGCCACCTGCAGCAAAGCAGTTCATGATGGTGGATGCGAATCCGCGAAATGCGTGAACTGCGATGGTGACCACCCTTCCTTTTCAAGAGACTGCCCTGTCTGGCGAATCGAAAGCGAAATCCAGCGAGTTAAAACAGAAAAAAAGATTTCGTTCTTCGAAGCAAAAAAGCTGGTGCAGGAGCAGAGGGGAACCCCGCTCTTTTTCTCGACAGTAGTCAAAAAATCGCTCAGAGTACCTCAGGTAGAAGTAGGCGTTCAGACAGACCCATGTGGTCTTGAACCTCTGAAATGTATTCCGACTTCAAGAACATCGCAAGAGAAAGCGGCCGTTGGTGGGAGCCATAAACCCACCAGAGGATGCACTTCCGGTGCATCCTCTAAGCCTGCAGCTGTGCGGGCTGCCCAGCAAGGGGGTCGCCCCGAGACGGCCCCCAAGCCGAGACCACCTCCCAAGGGAGGAGCCCCGACAGTGGCGTCGGGCAAAGTGGCGTTGGTGGAGTGCAGGGGAAAGCCTCCACCAACGCCATCAAAACCATTGAGTTCTTCCCCTCCAGGGAAGAAGAAACATCAAATTCCACCGGACAGACTGAAAAAAGCGGAGCTGAAATTACAAAATACATTTGATGCTCTATATGACGAAGAGGAAGAGGACATAGACATGGATGATTAAGATCCTCATCCACAATGGATACAGTCTTGCAATGGAATATTAGGGGACTGTCTTCCAATTTTGAAGAATTGCAGCTGTTGTGCCGTGAGGCTAGGCCCATGCTAGTTTCACTGCAAGAAACTCTTCTAAAGTCTGACAAAACTTTTTCACTTTCTGGCTACAGCTCTCTAAACCTACCTGCACAATCTGTTGAACATGGCGTTTCTGGCGGAGTAGCTTTGTTCATTCACAACTCTGTTCTGTACAGCCCAGTTGCTCTGCAGACTCCGCTGCAGGCAGTGGCAGCTCGGGTTACTCTTCACAAAACAGTTACTGTCTGTAGTTTGTATCTATCTCCAAATATCTGCGTCACTAAACGGGGCCTCATTTCGCTCTTGGAGCAGCTTCCCAGACCCTTCCTGCTGTTGGGGGATCTGAATGGCCACTCTCCTCTATGGGGAAGTGAGAGAACATCACCAAGGGGTCTGCTTTTAGAGGAAGTGTTTTCGGAGCTTGATCTGTGTGTCTTGAATGGGAAATCACCAACTTACTTTCACTCCGCTAATGGCACCACATCTTGTCTGGATCTTTCTGTCTGTGACCCATCTTTGTTTTTGGATTTTGTTTGGGAGGTTGATGAGGACCTGCATGGTAGCGATCACTTTCCTGTGTTGCTTCGGTATACGAATGCAGAGAGTGAGTCTTTACCAGAACGCCTCAATTTCAACAAAGCAGATTGGGACCTCTTTGCCACTAAGTTTCTTATGGATCTGGAAGAGGACAAGATCCTGCAAAGTGAAGATCCGGCAGGAAGTCTTTCAGATTTCATACTGAATTGCGCAAAGTCAACCATCCACACATCTTCCAAGAAGCCCCTAATGCCAAAAGTTCCTTGGTTCAACTCTGAATGCAAGGAAATTAACAAAACCCACAAAAGAGCTCAACGTCGGGTCTCTTGCAGACCTTCGATGCCCAACGTTCGAGCGCATCAGAAACTGAGGGCCAAATCCAAACACATATATAAGACCAGTAAACGTTTATCTTGGAAACAGTTTTGCTCAAGTCTCACATCCAAGACATCGAAGAAAAAAGTGTGGAAAATCATCAAGAAAATCAAAGGGAAGAACACCTGTCCCACTGTGAACCATCTCAAGTTTTCTGACTCTTTAATAACAGAGAAAAAAGCAGTTGCTAATCTGCTTGCTTCAACCATTGAAAAGAATTCCTCCTCTTCTAACAAATCAGCCAGTTTTGTCAAAATCAAAGCCCTCAAAGAAAAATCACCATGCAACTTTTCATCAGATAACATGGAAGACTACAATCTTCCTTTCACTTTAAACGAATTGAAATCTGCCTTACTTTCTTGCAGTGATTCCTCTCCGGGTATAGATGAAATCCATTACAAACTTTTGAAACATCTTCCGCAAAAAGGTCTGCACATCCTGCTACATGTCTACAACCATGTATGGACTACTGGTTTCTTTCCACCTTCTTGGCGAAAAGCCCTCATCATTCCCATTCCCAAACCTGGAAAAGATCTTTGTAACCCATCAAACTACCGTCCCATAGCTTTGACCAGCTGTGTCTGCAAGCTGATGGAGAAAATGGTCAATGCTAGACTCATGTGGAAACTCGAAACCGATGGCCTTTTGGCGAAAGAACAGTGTGGTTTCCGCAAACATCGAACCACAGTTGACCATTTGATCCGTCTGGAATCTACGCTTCGGAACGCCTTTCTGAACAAACAACACGCAGTGGCTATTTTCTTTGACTTGGAGAAGGCCTACGATACCACCTGGAAATCTGGGATACTTCATGATCTCCATGATCTTGGTTTTCGGGGTCATCTTCCACTTTTCATTCAAAATTTTTTGGCAGAACGACAGTTTCAGGTCCGGGTTGGCACCACTCTCTCTGATGTTCATGAGCAGGAGTTGGGTGTTCCGCAAGGAAGCATACTGTCTCCTGCCCTCTTTATCATCAAGATCAACAACATTGTTAAATCTGTTCAACAGGGTTCAGACTGCTCATTGTTTGTGGATGATTTTGCTGTTTACGCAACTGGAAGCCTGTACCCGAGTGTCCAGCGCAGGCTCCAGCTTTGTGTAGATAAAATTCATCAGTGGGCGGATGAAAACGGCTTCGCTTTTTCTCCTACAAAGACACAGTGCATTCACTTCCATAATTTCCGTCAGTTTTTTCCAGATCCTGTAATTCAAATAGGGAAATCTCCCATTCCAGCTGTCAAAGAGGCCAAATTCTTAGGAGTTATTTTTGACCAGAAACTCAACTTTCTCAGCCACATTAAAAACCTCAGAACTTCTTGCCAGAAAGCTTTGAATATTCTGCGGGTTGTAGCACACACTGACTGGGGCGCTGATAAGAAAACTTTGCTGCACCTCTACAGAGCCTTGGTCCGTTCCAAACTGGACTATGGTTGTTCTGTGTACGGCTCTGCAAGACCGTCTTACCTAAAACTCTTGGACCCTATCCACCATCAAGGGCTTCGTCTCTGTCTTGGAGCATTCCGCACCACTCCTGTGTACAGCCTGTATGCAGAGGCAGGTGAACCCTCACTGTCCAACCGCAGGCTGAAACTGTCTCTGAATTATTATATCAGACTGTTCTCGGAACCAGAAAACCCTGCCTATGACTGTGTTTTTGACCCTCCGTTCCAAAGTAAATTTGAAAACAACCCTAACTGTATTCCGCCGTTTGGTCTTCGTATGCAGCCTCACGTGCGGAATGCAGGTCTAGACTTAGGAGTTGTGTCCGATTTTTCCAAGTTTCCAGATGAGCCTCCGTGGACCTTTTTCACACCAGAGATTTGTTTTGATCTTGCAGCTTTTCGTAAAGAGTCTACCAGCTCTCTGGCGTACAAGGCATTGTATTCTGACCTCTGTTCAAAATTTCCATCTTATCAGAAAATTTTCACTGACGGTTCCAAGTCTGAGGATGGAGTGGCCTGTGCAGCCTACTGCCCTGGGGCTCCTTCTCAGATACTGTTAGAACATATACCTCCAGATGCTTCTGTCTATTCCGCTGAACTTACTGCTCTGGTTCTGGCATTGAAGATAATCTCACAATCTAAGAAGAGGGACTTTCTGGTTCTGTCAGATTCACTGTCAGCGTTGGAGGCCATAGCTGGCCGCAACCTTCAGCACCCAGAACTTTTACACTTTTTTGAACTTTTGACCAAGTTGAAAGCGGATGGTTACAACATTATTTTGGCTTGGATTCCTGGTCATGTTGGCATTGGAGGGAACGAAATGGTTGATCGTTTAGCCAAGAATGCCACAAGAGAGAAACTGTCCAACATATATATCCCCTGCTCAGATCTGAAACCCAAAATTAACGATTATGTGAGAGACCTCTGGCAGGAGGATTGGAATACACAGACGGATAACAAACTCTTTCAGATCCGTCCAAACCTTAAGGAGTTCCTCCCATCTGCGTCTGGTGGTCGTAAAGAAGAAACAGTTCTGTGCCGGCTGCACACCGGCCATTCGTATTTTATCCATTCGTACCTTTTAAAGAGTGAAGAAGCTCCGTGGTGCATTCCATGTCATGTGCCACTCACAATGAAACATATTCTTTTAGAGTGTTGGGACTTGCACGATGTGAGACACAAACATTTTACAGCCGAGTCCATGAAAATCCTGTTCAGGGATGTCCCGCCTGACGTGATCTTTGAGTTTTTGAGAGAGATTAACGTTTTTCATCTGATTTAAGATTTTACGGATGAAAGATTTTTAACGAAGTTTCTGGGGCGTTTCTAGAAGATGTCTTTTAAAGAGATGTGTGAAAGGTGTTTGTTTGTTTGTTTGTTTTTTTTAAATGACTTGTGAGTTGATTTTCACGTGGTGACAGCCCTGATGTGGCCCCTTGCGGTCGGCTGGGCTATAAGCAACTTATTTTATCTTATCTTACATCAAAATTTGAAAATAACTTTTTATTTACCTGAAAAGGGTTTTAGCAACAACAACAAAAAAGAATGGGTTACTCTCTCTTTTTTCCGTTGCTACTGTAACCTAGGAAGGTTCCAGCAATGTAGAAGTTCTGGTCCTGAGGAGAAATTACCAGCCAAAGCCAAGCCGTTTAAAAAAACAAAAAACATTGAAATAAAAATGAACCTGGCAATCGTAGACCAGTAAGCATGGCTCACGTCAGTCCTTTGAAAGGTTTGTGAAAGCTTACACAGTGAAGAACTAAATAAACGTTTTAATTGTCAATAACTTACTTCCCAATACTCAGTTTGGGTTGTATCTGGCAGTTCCTGAATGGCACAGCTACTATAAGCACAAATAAACGTTTTGTGTAAGTTCAGAAACTAACCATTCCATACCATGCAGTCTGGATTTACATCTGACAGATCCAGACTGACACAGCTACAGGGCTATAAACACAATAAATGACTGGACTTTAGAAATAATAACACGTCACACGTGTTTGTCGACTTGGATATCTCAAAAGCGTTCAGCAAGGTTTCCCATATAAGATAATGGCATTCAGGATAAATTTCATAACTGGATTAATATTGTGACAGATAGATTTAAGTTTGTCAATACTGGGCGAGCAAAATAAGAATCCACAAATGATAACAGTTGTGCTCTTCAGTGCAATGGTTTAGGGCCCATATTGTTTATTTATTTTATAAATGATACATTTTAAGTTTTAAACTTTAAAAACAAAAAGTTGCAAAGTGAGGTGATAGCAAGCGGAAATTTAATCAAATTCTAAAAGTATTTGAAAGAACTCCGCCAGATAACATGGACAAACGAATTGCAAGACAAAACATGACGCGTTTCGACCTCTTAGGTCTTCTTCAGGCAAAATACACAACAGTCAGGACAACTGAAATGACGTGGAATTTGACAAAGTAAGTAATTGCTCGTTTTTAATTTTCGTCATCCTGAGTGTTGTTTCTCTTGTCTGCAGAAGACCTACGAGGTCGAAACGCGTCGTGTTTTGTCTATTAATTGGCTTGCCTATGTTATCTGGCAAAGTTTTTTTTTTAATACCTTTCAAATTTAAAAACAAACTTTTGCTCATGACTCTGAAGCTTACTGTAGTGTTCCTAATGATGAGAGCAGATGCAAGTTAACATCACAGACAAGCTGGTTAAGTGGACTAATGACTAGCAAATACATGGTTTAAATGCAAATTGGTAGCAATAATGCCATTTGATGGCCGTGGATTACAAGCTGCATAAGTGGAGAAAGAATTGGGGGTCAAGCTTGACTAAACTCTTACTCGGGAACAGCATGCCACAGGTATTAGGGAGACACAAGGAGCGTTATGAGGCTTTTGAGACTAAGATTGTGAGGCAGTTGCCTCTAATTTTGCTGAACAAGATAAGCAATTGCTCGTCTTCATCTTCATCCGTATAGTGTCCTCAATCAACGAGCTGATTATTCTGACACTCGTTATGTTCCATAACTTGTAAACAAGCAAGTACATGCTTTTTAACATCGCGTCCTTGCCCAAGAGAGAGAGAGAGAGAGAGAGAGAGAGAGAGAGAGGGAGAGAGAGATTTGGATAGTATGCTGGTACAAAGACATTTTCCTACATTTCGTAAACAATGTGACTTAGAACACAGGAGAGGGACAAGGCCTTTGAGAACGAAAGCAGGGCATCTGAGTGCTGGAAGGTAATGCAAAAAACGCACCATCTACAGTTCTATCCCAACGTGTTCTGAAACGAAAATGTGGCAGATTGGGATATTTCTTCCAAAAGCATCTGTCAGTCCAGTAGAAAATCCGTCGGACTCGGAAATGTAGCAAACAAGTTTCAGTTTGAGTTTGTCCCTTGCAAATTACGAAGTCATTGTAGACAGTTGCAGTGGTACAAAGTAAAGTTTCTGATGATGCTTCTTCCAGCGTAATTTGTAAATCTTTTGACATATACTTACAGCATGTACACAAGTTTGCGCATATGGACGCACGTGTGCTGATCAGTACGTTTACGTCATAAGGGAGGTCTTCCCGTGTCACTGTCGGTGAATGAATGTGCGTGTGTGGTCCCCCTACGCTTACAGCAGTCCCACATAGAGCATTTTGCGTTAGTTTTTGGCACTTTTGTCGATTAGTCACAAATACGTATGTAATTAATGCACTGAGTTCGTAATCGACCCCACATAAAGGCTTCTTAAAACTAGAAATGTGATTTCTGTAATAAAACATAGTAATGCACCCTCCCCCACCTGATGAGTGAATGCATACCATAACATTTCTGCTTTATGTGTGTTCAGTGAGAAGCGGGTCAGTGTCTTCTCCACACTATCCCTGGTCACTGTCAGACAGAAAGCAAGAGAGAGAGAGCCCACATGCTGCAAATTAAAGTAAACAGCATCTTCCCCAGTATGGGAATTTCACTGAAGGCTTGCGCTAGCTGAAACTGGCTCTAGACGGACAATACATGCCGTTCATGTGGCTGTGGGAAGGAATGAGTTGGCTAAATCCGCAAGGGAGTGTGCATTGCTGTTAGCTTACAGTCAGCTGTTAGCATAAGGGACCCACGTGCATGCAGTGCCAGGAATGATGACCATTGAATTGAAGTCCCATGTGAAGCATGGTTTGGCGCTGGTGCGTCATAAGTGACAGATCAATCACAAAAGCAAACAGTAGAACTGCCTTAAATGTGCACAGTAGCAGATCCATTCGTTTTCGTCTAGAAAACCGTGGAGGCAGATGCCTTCAAGGTTTTAGCATCTGATATAATATGAGCAGCTCTTTGGTAAAAGTTTGTTGGTTCAGTTGTTTGTCATGAATAATCGTAGTTCTTAATAAAAAAAAAAAACATTACCTTTTGTTGTGTGGCGAAGTGGACTTAGGGCAAAGGCAATAGCCTGATCGAAAACCAAGGATTTTCAACTTAATCTTGTATGTGCAGGATGCTCAGTCTCATCTTCGTGCCTGCCACTTCGCACAGATTAATCATGCAGACTAAATCTGCTGGGTATTGTGGATCAATAGAAGTAGCAGAGACAGCAAGCAGCCAGCGCTCAGATCAGCCAGGCAAACAGTCTTGAGACCAGACCAGAATTGATGTTTCTCTTCTCTCTTTTATGTCAGCAAGGATGGTCAGCAAGCATCTGTCAGCCAGACCCGTCAGCAAGAACCACCAAACACACACACACTCTCCTTTTATACCTGCGTGTCGTCAATCGATTTAACGACCAACACTACCACATCACCCTAACAACATAACATCAAAACAAATCTAACGACCAACTCCACAACATCATCCTACCAACATGACATCAAAGCAAAATAATACTATTACAAACTATCGATAAACTCAATATAATAATCTAATTTTAACCAACAACTATTAAACAAAACTTAATCAAGTTTCCGATGATTTGCTTGCCTTCGTTCCTAAAACAAAATGTAAACAAGTAAATCATTGTAGCAACTAACCCTTAGCAACTGTAACAAAATTTATATTCCCAAATAATTGATTTCTCTTTTTTGTTGATGTTTTTGTTGTTGATGTATGATTTATGTTCAAACTAAAAAAAAACAGCTTGAATGTTTGCTTGTTTCGATATTACTTATATTTACCTATCTTCCATGGAAACATACTATTTCGGATCTACAGTCTGATCTTTATGATTGAAGAGCGTTTGACGTCATTGGTTTGTTTAAGAGTGATTTCTCTTGCAATAATGGCTGAC
>CM065748.1:6552466-6559966 GCA_033310375.1 Conus canariensis | reverse complement strand
AAGGAAATCAGGTGTGTAGAGAAATACAAAGACTATGATAATAAGGAAATCATGAGTTTTGGGGATAGTGAGGAAATCTGTGTGTTTGTGGGTAATAAGGAAAGTGTGTGTGTGTGGGAGAGAGGGAGAAGGGCGGGGGAGACCAGGGGAGAGCAGTCCAAGTTTCATTCAGAAAAGCATTGTGACAAAAGCATTGTGGAATATATTTCTATGCTACAAAACGAATTTTCCTTGAACCAGTCACTCTGCATTTTAGTAACTTTTGCCATTCATCAGTTTAAAGATTTTTTTTCATCTTTCCGTTTTTTTGTTTTTTTTTGCTGTTGATTTATTTCCTCTCTACAGGAATGTAGAAGGAAGTTTCATTGTTAGACCATTTTGCCCGAAGCCTCACAACTTTTTCCTTGGGCCATTTTCAGTAATTTTCAGCTCCAAGTCTTCAGCTGTCAGACGACAGAAAGCAATTGATGCAAAATTCACAGTTTGATTTCCAATCCTTTTCTCCCCCAAGGGAGATAAGTCTGAATTCCCATGATTTTGATTGCATTCTTGTTTCCTGAGCACAGTTGTACGCTACGATGGTCAGAGTGGAAATGTGGAGACAGAAAATTGACAAAGGAAGCAGGGGCCAGAATAGCTCAGTGGTAGAGTGCCGGACTCAGAATCTTGGGGTTGCGGGTTTGAATCTCTGCCAGGCTGTTTCGGTACCGGGGGATCTTTCCCTAGGAGTTAACATTGGTTCTGACTCCATCTCCCATACAGTCCTTCGAATGAGACTATAAACCGAGGTTCATTGTGTGAACGCACGCATAACATCTTGCACACACGTAAAATCCCATCACCAACTTTCGGAAGAGAAGGCCAGTTTGGCCGTTGGTATGGATGACACGTTACACATAGCATGCACCTTCCCCAAAGATGGAGTATGGCTGCCCTAATGGCGGGATTAAAAAAAACGGTCATGCACACAAAACTCCACTCCCTTTATTGGGTAGATGGGATTAATCCTTGCCTTTCTATAAGGGGGGTGTCCGCAGGAGTATCAGCCTGCGTACGCAGAAGAAGACAAAGGAAGCCGCTAGCATTAAACAACACTGCTGTCAGCTAAGCCTACGACTGTTTGATCTGCAAAGCCACAAACCTGAGTCCTGTGTTTTCGCTCACATCTCTGAGGTAGGTGGATGTGTTAGTAAAATCCTTACACCCATAGGCCGACTGTACAGCAACTTTTTTTTCAGCTATTAGTAAATATTTTCAGTGTTGCACCGAGAATTGACGCCATACTTCTTTCCTACTGTGATGTGATTTTCAAAGTACAGTCGATAACATCTCCATAGAAGTCATAAATTTAGACAGTTACAACAATAAATGGTCAGACGATTGTCCCTGTGTGGATACCTGGGGCTGTTCAGTACAAATTGCTCCTTTGCCTTTTGAAGGCTACTGACATCCTCTTTTCTGTGATTCTCTAAGTCTCTTTGACGCTTCTTTTTTTTTTTTTTTTTTCGCCTAATTTTTATCTTTCTTTATTGTCGTCTGCTAGTTCACTGCCATTGTGGAACACTCTGTTGTCTTCACTTGGATTTATCTGATAGCAGATCATGGCATGCCAGCTTTGTTGTGATCTGGCAGTCAGGTTGTGAAGATTGTGCACACTGGTCAAAGTGGACACCAGCTGTCCAGTTTGTCCATAGGGCTTTTATTTTGTATTAGTTGTGGCATTTAGATGTCTTTCATTGATTTTTTAACTGTTTTTTTTAATACTTTGGGAGCGATAAATCAAAGAGAATGCCAGGTGCTCTGAGCACATCCTAATTCTATATGCTGTTAGATGTCAGTAGTTGTGCTGCTACGTCTTAACCATTTTTAGGGTATGTTTCTATTTCAGGATACATATTCTTTTCAGGTGGTCTGACTCGTTTTATGATGCGACGCTTTTTCCTGCGCAAGTTAAACATGGCTGAAAAGGCTCTGTAGTATCGTTATTATTATCATTATTATTAGTAGTAGTAGTACTTACATAGCGCCTATCCTTGGATAGAGACCAAGCTCTGAGCGCTTTACAGTCAACACTCGTTTATACAACAGGCTGCCTACCTGGGTAGTGCCGACTGAAGAGCTGCCAGCTGGCGCTTCATTCAGTTGTTTCCCTCATTCTTTCAATTTCTCATGCAGGATGCATGTTATGTGTAATGTGTCATCCATACCAGCGGCCAAACTGGCCTTCTCTTCTGAAAGTTGGTGATGTGATTTTACACGTGTGCAAGATGTTATGCGTTTGTTCACACATGGAGCCTCAGTTTAATAGTCTCATTCAAAGGACTGCATGGGAAATGGAGTCAGAACCAATGTTGATTCCAAGGGAAAAGTCCTACTGTACCGAAATGGCTTGGCTGAGATTCAAACCCGCAACCTCAGGATCACCAAGATTACGAGTCTGATGCTCTACCACAAAGCTACTCCGGCCCCACTCGTATTCCGGCCCCATGTATTGTTGGCTGGGCTATAATGATGAAAATGTGAAGCCTGATAGAGGTGACTGATTGCTGTTTGATGTCTGCTTTGGTCTCCAGCTGAAGACGTCGTTCGGGGAGAAGTACAAGGAGTGGATGGAGGCTACAGAGGCGAAAATTGCGGACCTGCAGAGAACGAACGACCTGCTGTGAGTCACAGTGTGTTGGAGCTTTGAGCGTGTGTGTGTGTGTGTGTGTGTGTGTGTGTGTGTGTGTGTGTGTGTGTGTGTGTGTTTTGACATTTTAAGAAATGTCATAGACAAGAACAGCACTGACATTTTAAGAAATGTCATAGGCAAAAACAGCAGGTTATGCAGTTAGAAATTTGTGCTTGTGTGTGTATATTGATATTTTAAGAAATGTCATGGACAAGAACAGCACATTATGCACTGACCAGATGTGTGTGTTTTCCTATTAATTCATTTTCAGTGTAGGTGTTGTAAACTTGAAATTGAGATATGTAGACAGAATGGAACTCTCTGTGAAGTGAATTTTTGTTGTTGTTTTCTTCCTAATTGTGCCATGGGTACTTTCGGAGATGAATTCCATTTTATCCTGGAATGCCAGAAATGTGTGGATCTTAGAAAGAAATGCATACCTGAGAAATCTGTCCACCCCAAATCATTGTATAATCTCTGCAGTTTCTTGTCAGCTGGTAAAAGTCATTAACCAAAATCAGAACTGAAGAAGAGGGTCTCGTGGCTGCGACTTAGCAAATGTCTGACCTAAGCATTAGCCCAATGGGCTGGTCAGAGCTTGGGTACCTACCTAACATTGGTTGGCTTTTTTTGTTATTGTTGGTATGTGTGTCTAGTGAATGTACACATGTGTCTATATGGATGTGTGGGCACGAGCCCATGTATGTGCGTGTGCGCATGTGTGTGTGTGTGTAGGTGCGCATGTGTGCGTGCGCTTGTGCGTGTATGTGTCTGCGCACGTGTGTGTGTGTGTGTGTGTGTGTGTGTGTGTGTGTACGCGCACGTGTGTGCCTGCATATATGTGCACGTGTGTGTGCATGTGCAGAAGTCACACTATGCACACTATGTTTCCTTGCGTAATTTATCCTCGTGTGAACTAGGTGCGAGAGATGCAGATGCTGCAGAGTTGGGTAAGGTCATTTGAGCAACTTTGTCTGGAATGTATTGATCAGATAGATGAAACTCGACCATGTGGTTTGCCTGCAGAGTTGGGTAAGTGTATTTGAGCAACTTTGTCTGGAATGTATCGATCAGATAGATGAAACTCGACCATGTGGTTTTAGTCTTCCCATCTGATACTAGAAGTACATTCAGCATGGGCTAGTAGTTGGCCGGGGGCTGAACAATGCCACAAATAAATGACTCGAATGGTCCTCAGACCCAGGACCTCCAAGTCTGCTGTCCATCTCTCTAGCCACTACACCAGCACAGCTGGTGAATGCTGATTCTTTCTTATGTTAGAGAACCCCTTGGACCCAGGACCTCCAAGTTTGCTGTCCATCTCTCTAGCCACTATACCAGCGCAGCTGGTGAATGCTGATTCTTATGTTAGAGAACCTAAGACATGACTCTTCTATTGAAACAAGTGAAAGTGTTGACTCTTGCAGACCTGACTACCCATACGATTTCACCATATTTTGTACGCGTTTGGCAAAAATAAGGTGAATGTGACGAAGGGGGAAAAAAAAGTTAAAAAACGATCTTGAGACGAAGGTTTTGAGCGGTAGTTACTCTTGTGGTCGTAACCATGGGCTGTGAGGAAAGAGCAACAACTCTAGCTAGCTCGTGTGCACGAACTGGCATCTGAATGATACTGGAAGAGTAACAGGGACTACAGGCTCTGAAATGGGCCAGAGTATGCTGATGAATCAGTTTTGAAAGTGATTTGTATTGTGGGAAACATCTTTTACGGTAGGTACTGTAAGATCAAGTAACCCTCTGCTGTCTACTCTTTGCCAGGTGACCTCCGTAGATATAAATGATGCCCCTACCTCCTGCGCTTTTCCAAAAAGTTTGAAGTTTTGTACTCACATTTTGTAGAAAATATGCTCATATCAGTTGAGAAGTACACCAGTAGAGGTTTGGGGTTAAACAGGTGTGATGTTGATGTGTACACTGTGTTAAACAGGTGTGTTCTTGATGTGTACGCTGTGTGCTTTCTGGTTTCAGACGAACTTATTTGAAGAACTCGCATCCTGATAAAACAGACCCCACTAAGGACATGGGCTCTCGATAGAGACGACTTTTTCTGTTCTGCTTGTCCTGCATCGTCCAGTGAGGACTTCGCACGTGTGGAGGGGTGTCCAGAGTTTGAAATGTTGGATTTTAGGCAAAATTAGATATTGAATATGTATATATATATGTATACATTTATATATGTATAGATACATGTATGCATCTACACACATGTCTGTATGTATTATATATGTGTAGATACATGTATGTATATAACCTGCACTTGATGAATTAGAATTTCTTAATTTATAGTTAGGTTTTTGTAAATGCCAAAATTAGAGAAGTTATGCCTCAAGAAAGATATTTAAAACAAAACAAACCAAAAGAGAAAACAAAGATAAGAAAAAAATAAATAAAAGAGAAAAAAAAGAAAGAAAATCGAGTGCAAGGTACTGTCTTTTGATATTGATTTTTTTCTTTTGTAATGATGGGAAGCAACTGCATTTCATTCCACACTAACATGTGTCGCATATGAAAGAAATGAATTGCATTTGGTGCTGTCCCGGTCTCTTTGTTGTGCTGTCCCGGTTTCTTTGTGGTGCTGTCCCGGTTTCTTTGTTGTGCTGTTCTGGTTTCTTTGTTGTGGTTTCTTTGTTGTGCTGTTCTGGTTTCTATGTTGTGCTGTTCTGGTTTCTTTGTTGTGCTGTACTGGTTTCTTTGTTGTGCTGTTCTTTGTTGTGCTGTTCTGGTTTCTTTGTTGTTCTGTCCTGTTTCATTTAGTTGTGCTGTCCAGGTTCTTCTGTTTTGCTGTTTAGGTTCATTTTTTGTGCTGTTCATTTGTTGAGCTGTTCTATTTCATTTGTTGTGCTGTTCTATTTCATTTGTTGTGCTGTTCTATTTCATTTGTTGTGCTGTCTTTCATTTGTTGTGTTGTTCTATTTCGTTTGTTGTGCTGTTCTATTTCATTTGTTGTGCTGTTCTATTTTGTTGTGTTGTTTTCTTTCATTTGTTATGCTGTCCTGGTTCATTTGTTGTTTTGTCCTGGTTCATTCGTTGTGCTGTCCTGGTTCATTTGTTGTTCTGTCCTGGTTCATTTGTTGTTTTGTCCTGGTTCATTTGTTGTGCTGTCCTGGTTCATTTGTTGTTTTGTCCTGGTTCATTCGTTGTGCTGTCCTGGTTCATTTGTTGTGCTGTCCTGGTTCATTTGTTGTTTTGTCCTGGTTCATTTGTTGTGCTGTCCTGGTTCATTTGTTGTTTTGTCCTGGTTCATTCGTTGTGCTGTCCTGGTTCATTTGTTGTTCTGTCCTGGTTCATTGTTGTGCTGTCCTGGTTCATTTGTTGTTTTGTCCTGGTTCATTTGTTGTGCTGTCCTGGTTCATTCGTTGTGCTGTCCTGGTTCATATGTTGTGCTGTCCTGGTTCAAATGTTGTGTTGTCCTGGTTCATTTGTTGTTCTGTCCTGGTTCATTTGTTGTGCTGTCCTGGTTCATTTATTGTTTTGTCCTGGTTCATATGTTGTTTTGTCCTGGTTCATATGTTGTGCTGTCCTGGTTCATTTGTTGTGCTGTCCTGGTTCATATGTTGTGCTGTCCTGGTTCATTTGTTGTGCTGTCCTGGTTCATTCGTTGTTCTGTCCTGGTTCATTCGTTGTGCTGTCCTGGTTCATTTGTTGTTCTGTCCTGTTTCATTTGTTGTTCTGTCCTGATTCATTCGTTGTGCTGTCCTGGTTCATTTGTTTTGCTGTCCTGGTTTATTTGTTGTTCTGTCCTGGTTCATTTGTTGTGCTGTCCTGTTTCATTTGTTGTGCTGTCCTTAGTTATTTGTTGTAATGTCTTTTTTTATTGTCCTGTTGGTTGATTGTGTCATTTTTATTTATTGTTTGTTGTGTTATCCTTATTGTTCTTTGTCTTCTTTCTTTTTTTCATTTTGCGCGTCTGAGAGGATACCTTTTTTTCCCCAAATAGACATGCAATCTCAGGTATTCTTTTTCTTCTTGGTGTTGCCCCAGTTCATCTCTTTTGCTGTCATTCGTTCGTTATGTTGCCTTTGTTTCTCTCTTTTGCTGTCATTCATTCATTCGTTATGTTGTCTTTGTTTCTCTCTTTTGCTGTCATTCGTTCGTTATGTTGTCTTTGTTTCTCTCTTTCGCTGTCATTTGTTTGTTATGTTGTCTTTGTTGCTCTCTCATGTTGTTCATGAATTGTTGTGTCATTTTGAATTATCATAGATGTCCTTTTTTTTTCATATTTTCCATTGCCCTTAGTTATGTGTTGGGTGCGTATGTGTGAACTCAGTGGGATGGTGAAAGTGTCAGGATTCTAACATCCTAACGCCGTTATTTTATAGTAATGAACACTGCTGAATACATGACCCTGCTACCATCAGCACACCCAGGTTGAGCATGAATGTCTCGCTATCATCCAGGCACTTTATTTACTTAGCATGTTTTTCAGTTGTGCTTGCATAATATCATGTTTAACTACTACCAGTTCAGATATTTTGAGGCTGATTTTTAATGAAATTGGGTTATTATAGTTATCTGATGAAAAAAAAAAGAGAGAGAGAAACAAATGAAAGCATGTTGTACTGCATACTACTAACAGTGTTGGTCATTGTCTTTAAATTTTGATTTGTAAAGAAATCAGTAGAAAGATATTTGTGATTGCTGCACCGGTTACAATGGAAAAAATACTGGACATTCCATAGCCAAGGGAGCGAACTGGTAAGAGTTAAAGTGAGTCTGATTTGTTACTGTGCTTGTGTACATGAATGCTTACTGATATAAACTGCAGAAATTCGAAGGGAAAAAAAACGAATGAAACTACCCCCTCCTGC
>CM065748.1:6474966-6547466 GCA_033310375.1 Conus canariensis | reverse complement strand
ATAAAACGCTACGCGCTTGGAGTCATCTCCTACTGTGTCTCAGTGTAACACGTTCTAAATACTACACTGTCAAAAAGACTGCCAAGCAAAAGTTAGCCAGTGGGCTTTTGAATCTGAGAGTCTACTATTCAAAAACCCACAAGATACTTTTCCTGTGAAAGATGGCTTCTTTCCCACAAATACTAAGATCGGAGTCATTTAAACAATAAATGTGCTTATTTGTGTGTTCATTTACCAATTATAAACCATTAGCTGTTGTACCCATTATTCTCTTTCCCCTCTCGTCCATTTTCCCTGACATCCCCCAATCTCTTATCATTTCTCATGTTCTTCTAAATTACTCTTTTTTTTGTTGTTCTATCTTCTTAGGCCCCCCCCCCTCTCTCTCTCTCTCTCTCTCTCTCTCTCTCTCTCTCTCTCTCTCTCTCCCCTATGCTGACGCACCTGCAAGCTCGGCTTACTGTCGTCTTCCTTACCGTTCTCATGGATCTACTTACGGTCACTTCCTTTTGATCAGCTTCTGATTCCACTTGGCTTTGCTTCGGTGTTGCAACTTAAAAACGGGATTGTCTTTCACATAAGATAATCAAATCGGATCTGTCCAATATGCTAATGAATCACCATACCATAATTGAAGAACATCAGATGAAAGCTGTAGGTTTGTTGAAGGCGCAAGAACACAGACACACACAAACGCACAGAATGTGCTTTATGTTATGATTAGATGAAAGCTGTAGGTTTGTTGAAGGCGCAAGAACACAGACACACACAAACACACAGAATGTGCTTTAAGTTATGATTATTGTTATCATGAATACTTATATAGCGCCTATCCTCGGCTGGAGACCAACCTCTAAGCGCTTTACAATCCACACTCGTGTACACAAAGGGGGTGCCTACCTGGGTAGTGCTGACTGAAGAGCTGCCAGCTGGCACTTCATTCAGTCGTTTCCCGTGTCATCCAGTCAATATCGTTCACTCAGTTTTCTTACTTCCTTCATTCTTTCCATCTATGCTATGTGTAACGTGCCATCCATACCAACGGCCAACCTTCTCTTCCTCAAACTGGCCTTCTTCTTTGGAGATGGGATTTGACGAGTGTGCACGATGTTATGCGTGCGTTCACACACGGAACCTCGGTTTTTAGTCTCATTCGAAGGACTGTATGGGAAATGGAGTCAGAACCAGTGTTAACTCCGAGTGAAAAATCTCCCTGTACCGAAACGGCCCGGCGGGGATTCGAACCCGCAACCCCATGATCACCAAGTTTACAAGTCCAGCTCTCTACCAACTGAGCTATTATGGCCCATGTACTAAATGTACAAAGATTGAGGTGTTTTCTATTCAAGTTCACTTTGATCCATGATGGAGTGAGTATACAATGAAGAGAGATCATGTCTGAGTGTGTGTGAGTGGGTGCTCTTACTGCATAGAGTGAAGGTGGCACATTATATCCTCTCTGCAATTAGCGTCCAGGGTAAGGTAATGTCGCTTTTAGCCCAGCCGATCGTAAAGGGCCATATCAGGGCTGTCCCCGCATTGAAATCAACTCACAATTAAGTCATTGAAAAGAAAATCATTAATACATCCTCTCAACACACACCAGAAGTTTTGTTAGAAATCTTTCTTCTGTAAATTCTTAGATCGGATGAAAACTGTTGATTTCTTTCGGAAATTCAAAGATCACACCAGGTGGGACATCTCTGAACAAGGTTTTCATGGAGTCTGCTGTAGAGTGTTTATGACTCACATCGTACAAGTACCAACACCTCAAAAGAATATGTTTCACTGTGAGTGGTACATGACATGGGATGCACCGCAGAACTTCTTCACTTATCAAAAGATAAGAATGGGTGTAAAAAGGGTGGCCTGTGTGCGAACGGCACAAGACTGTGTCTTCTTAAGGGCCCACACGTGCCGAAAATGATATGGCAGACAGGGAGCAACTATCAAACCAGAGTGAGAGGAACGATCTAATACTACACTGTTCCCCCAGGAGCAACAGCCCATTAACAACAATCATGACAACAACAGCAACGACATTAATGACATTGTGGGGACCTGTGTCGCGCAGTTTCCCGCTCAAAGAGCAAGCTCACCCCACTTTACAATGGCGATGAGTAACAGCAAGTGTGACAGAGTAAAATGAAACAGCAGATATACAGCACATACAATCTCACTTCACTATGAAAATCAAGAAAATCAACGTTGAGAATCGATTGAAAAATAGCTGGAGCGAAGAGATTAAAAAAAAAAAAAAAAAAAAAGGCACGCCACACACATAACACAGTGTTTTATATGTCAAATCAGTGAAATTGTAAACTAACGTCAGATATAAACGATTCAAAGATGTGTGTGTGTGTGTGTGTATATATATATATATATATATATATATATATATATATATATATATATATATTATATACTGACTTCCATAAAAAACGCGAAAACAAAACAAGCTGATGGTTGGGGGTGAATTTTATTGGTCACAATTGTACAGAGTGGAAGCGAGAATTCAACGTGATTTGATTCATTACACCGGTAATGTGTGAAAATGTCATCAGCAATACGTCTTTTGTGTGGACAATCCAGGGTCACGTGACAAACCAGCTTGAAGTCCTAATACCGTGTGTGGCCACCATTTGCGTCGACAACTGCTTGACACCTGCGGCTCATTGAGTGGACCAGGTGGTTGATGCGTCCCCTTGGCACACCAGCCCACACATGGACGATGGCCTGGTGAAGTTGAGCCGCTGTTGCTGGTCCTGGACGCAGGAGGTCCAACCGTCTGCCAAGTTCATCCCAAAAATGTTCTATTGGGTTTAAATCGGGACTGAGGGCTGGCCAGGGCAGCACATTGACGTTGTTATGCTGAAGAAATTGCTGGGTGGCCCTGGCGGTGTGTGGTCTTGCATTGTCCTGTTGGAATGTCCAGTTTGGGTGTTGCGCAAAAAAAGGAACGACATGGGGTCTGAGCACCTGGTTGATGTAGCGCTGTGCATTGACACGCTGTCCGCGACCAGGACCAATGTTCTGAAAGATGACTGGTCCTATGGCGTGGTTAATGCCAATTGCACCCCATATCATAACGTTCGGGCCTCCCCAGGGGTTCCGCTCTACCACACAGGAGTCAGCATAGCGTTCACCAGGTCGATGCCATATTCTGACACGACCGTCAGCCATGTCAATACAAAAACGGCTCTCATCTGAGAACAGTATGCGTCCCCACTGCTGCCTGCGTCAGTTGATTCGGGCTTGTGCCCACTGCAGCCTGTCCTGCCAGTGTCTTGGTGTCAGTACCGGACCTCTGTGAGGACGCCTACATGCCAGCCCGTTCTCCTGAAGACGCCGCCGCACAGTGCTGAGTCTGATTCATTGCTGGAGATTCCCAGGCACCTGTCGAGCAGTGTTAGCGGCTGTTTGCCGCCTGTCCCGCAGATGGGTTCGAACAAGATGGCGATCCTCTCTTGGTGTGGTGACCCGAGGACGGCCTGGCCGGGGACGATCATCAGTGGTACCAGTGACTCGCATGCGGTGCTGCAGACGATAGATGGTTGAGATGTGGACGTTCAAGATGTTGGCGACCTGCCTGGCATCCACACCAGCCTCCAGATGGCCTAGGGTACGATTGTGTTCCTCTGCTCGTAGCCTTGGCATCTCTGTAGCGCTCAGACAGCAAGTCGTTACCTGAACCTTGTAGCGTGGCTTTATAAAGGCTGCATGCCTGCGTACTTGTCGCTGGTTAACTTTGCTCTGCATGGTGTGCACGTGCCTCACATGCAGCAACCAGTTTGCCATTTTTGTTGACCCTCCAATGCCGGGAATGATGTGTTGCTCACACAATTTTTTCACTGCACGTGAGTCTTGGACCCAAACAACTTGCCACAATGGTTCAATATTGTATATTCACACCTTTTCACCCGAAAAATAGCCTTTCAATTTTTCGCGTTTTTTATGGAAGTCAGTATATATAAACCAACTAATGCATACATTAAGAATTGGTAAACTAGTACTGATGGTATATAGACCAGGCTTTTTTTGTGGGTGTAGTACCTATATCTGCATGCATTTCTGTTCAGTTAGAGAAAAAAGTAGTTAGGGTGGGGTGGCCAGTTTACGTTAAACGGTCATTTAAGACCGGGAATAGCTCAGTTGGTAGAGTGCCGGACCCGTGATCCTGAGGTTACGGGTTCGAATTTCGGTACAGGGGGATTTTTCCCTCGGAGTTGACATTAGTTCTGACTCCATTCCCCATACAGTCCTTCGAATGAGACTATAAACCGAGGTTCCGTGTGTGAACGCACGCACAACATCTTGCACACGTAAAATCCCATCACCAACTTTCGGAAGAGAAGGCCAGTTTGGCCGTTGGTAAGGATGACACGTTACACATAGCATGCACATTCCCCGAAGTTTGAGTATGGCTGCCTTAATGGCGGGATAGAAAACGGTCATACATACAAAAGTGTCAGAATCTTCAACTAGATGAAGGTGGACACTCAAAGAAAGGAGAAGAAGAAGAAGACAGAACTTACTGTTCCCCTTCTTCTACCTGACCTCCATGGGAAGTCACTGGGGCACAAAACTGAAGAACAGTTCAGGTTTCTATCGGCTGTGTGCCAAAGCTTGGGGCTCTGCAAATGTGTGTGTGTGTGTGTGTGTGTGTGTGTGTGTGTGTGTGTGTGTGTGTGTGTGTTGTCCATTTTGCAATCTTGCCATTCCATCGGTTTTTATTATCATTATCATCATTACCATTATTATCATCATCATCATTGTTATTATTATTATTATTTTCATCATCATCAGCATTATTATTATCAATATTATCATTATCATCATCATTATTATTATATTATTATTATTATTATATATCCATTATTGTTATCATCAATAGTATTATGATCATTTTGTTTTCGATGAACCCATCCCCCTCCTTTGAAAAAAAAAGAAACAATAACCCTGCTGTCATGAACAAATTTTCGTTGAACGTCATGAATTTGAGAGCTCAGCAAAATGTGACGCTTTGATAAGCGAAGTCGATGCTAAAATAATCTTGTGTGTAACATTCTAGGTCCAGAGTGTGTACATAGTGATCTTTTGAATTTTCTCTTTTGCTAAACTGACCGATTAGGTGATAGGGACAACCTGAATTTTGTTAAATTATTTTACAAATGATTGGGAAAAAAAAAAAGGAAAAGATTTTGCTTTCAGGATTAATTGAACCTCAGCTAGAAACTGCACTGTTGCTGCCGATCCAAATGCTCTTCCACATTTATTTAAAATGTGACTGGACATCAACGAAACACCCCCCCCCCCCCCCCCCCCCGATTACAAACAACGACAACAAAAACAACCAACCAAACAACAACAACAAAAAAGTCATTAACTCATAGATGGCCGAGCGGTTAACAAGAGACAAATTTGATTTCATTCTCTCGCGTTTACCTCCCATGGCTACCTTGGCGTTTGAATCTCGATAAATGCCCCCCTCCCCCTCCCCTCCCCCCCCCCCCCCCCCCCACCTACACTTGTTTTTATGCATTCAAACGTTAAGCCAGACGGCCTTCCGATTTGCTGCTGCCGAAGAGTTTTGCTTTATTTTGTACATGTGGATTTTCAAAACATTAACCGGAAATATGGGTGATGAATATGCTTGACGTCACAAAGCGAAACGGAAACGGAAGTGTAATTGTGGAAGCGCGACAGAGTACGGGAAGGCACGTGTGAGGAGATACAGAACACGTTGTTTTAAAAACACAAATACAGACGTGATCATGGGAAGACCAGGTAAGCCTGTTACGATTAAGTTAAAGTTGCTGTGCAGAACTTTTGACAGATAAGTTAACTTCATGACATGCGTTGTGTTACTGAATAAAGAGAAGACCGACTGAGTCGGTGATTTGACAAAAGGGTTGTAAAATCAAAGTGGGGGAGATTGCATGCGGAAAACAGCGCGAAATTACTGAGCCGCCCTGGCTCATCTGACGAAGACCACACCATGCTGCAATATCTTCAGAAGCTGGAAGCTTGGGAGGACAAATGGGACTTCAGCTGTTCCAGTTTTACCAGTTTAATCAGTTAAACGAACCCGGCGTGTATTTTCATTGAAGAATAGGGTGTACAACTACTAAAAGGAGCCCTTTCCCCAGGGCTATGAAAATACAATATAGACAAGGGGCTGTACAAAGTTTACCACATTCTTTTTTCAGTGTAGTGGAAAAAAAAACACGTTTGCACCAACCCATGAAAAAATGTCCAAGCTCCATTGCTGTCACTAGAAGGATTCTGGTAGAATTGCAGCCCACAAACTAACTCTGTCCCATGATAAATTTATTCTTATGCACAAATGTGTGTCTCCGATGCATAAAAATCCTGCCTGACATGCACTGGAACACTGGAATTCAGTCCAGTGTGTTATTAAAATGAACCAAAATTACCACACCGCAATGGTTTTCTTCTGTACACATTGCAACTCCAAGCAGCGTGTCACGTAAAAGCACTTTCCTCCGATCCGCCTCGACTTAAGTGAATGAAAATGTAACTTTCCTTGATGTTTTAGAATTTTCTGAATCAATGAACAACTTCCACTCGTCTGTGCTGAAAACCAACAAGAGTCATCAAATTAGACAATTCAAGTCAATGATTGGACCTGTGATAGTGTAATTCAGCCAAGCGCGAGCTGCATTGATTACCGTATGTAATTCGGCTTTTCAGAGACAAAATCTATGGTTCATCAGTGGCTTGCCGGTGATCATCCAGCCAGTGGAACAAACATCAAGTGATCAGTACAACACCCCCCAGTTTGGATAGTGAAAATGGCTCCGTTATGGACATAGAAATGTGTAGTGCACAGTGCAAGAGTGACCAACCTACATAATTTCATGAAACGTTCCACGAATATTCATCACTTGCCTCTTGTTTGTCATGGGGCTCACAATGATCATTGGAAGGCAATTGGAATAGGGTCAAATAATAAGGTGTTTCAGTACTGATGGATTTGGTTCACATTATGTAAATTTTATGATGATAATAGCTGAGGACATCCCACATTAATATCAAGTTTGACTGTTAAAATCATGATAGTGTAGGTGTTCACACTTATTCACTTTAGTTAACACTTTATTGACATTGGAACAGGAATCGAAATAAATAATGTTTAGCATAATCTGGAATGTTATTATCAACTTTGTTGATAGCACCTGTTATCCATTTCTGTCTAATTCTTTCTATGTGTTTTTACGTGTGTGAGCCAGTCAGAACGTGCTCGTGTGTGTGTGTGTGTGTGTGTGTGTGTGTGTGTGTGTGTGTGTGTGGTTTTCAGTACATTTACAGGCAGTTAATGAGTTATAAAGTGTTATCTCTAGTATTTTTGTGACCTCCCTGAAAATTTGGAAACAAGTTTTTCGCATCGAGTCTGACCCTTTAATTTTTTGGAAATAATTATCACTGCTGACACATCTTCCTCTTAGCCCAGGCTTACATCAAAGACCTCTGGCAAGAGGAATGGAACTCGCAGATCTATGGATTACAAACTGTTCCAAATCCATTCAAACGTGAAAGAGTGTTTTAACTATGTTCCAGGGGCAGCTGTAATTGTAAAGAAGAAACAGTCTTGTGCTGTTTGCACACAGGCCTGTCATTTTGCACCCATTTTTATCTTTTAAAGGTGTAGAAGCTCTGTGGTGCATTCCATGTCGTGTACCACTCACAGTGAAACATGCTCTTCTAGAGTTTTGGGACTTGCGTGATGTGAGACATAAACACTAAACAGCAGACTTCCATGAAAACTTTGTTTAGAGATGCCCATCTGATGTGATCTTTAGATATCTGAAAGAGATCAACATTTCTTTTTCTGATGTAAGATTTTTTGGAAGAAAGATTTTTAATGAAATTTACAGTGTGTTTTTAGGTTTTTTTTTTTTTTTTTTAAAGGTTGTGGGAATGATTTTTTTTTTTTTTAATGACTTGCGAGTTGACTTCATCGTGGTGACAGCATTGATAGTAATATTTTATGGCTCTTTGTGCTCGGCTGGGCGATAAGCAACATGATCTCTGTCTCTTTTACTCTTCCTCCTCCAAGCAGTTGCTAGCAGTGGTTGAGTCCATATCATTCTGGGGCTGCTGATCCATACATAGACTTGCTGATCCATACATAGACTTTTCAGATTTGCGCCTGACTTGAGGATTCTTAAGGCCTTCAGGGCCATTCTTGATAATTGAATAAATCTGTGGAGAACATTGTTGGGGTTATGTGAAGTTAAGATGATTGGATTTCAAATTCACAGTCAGATCTATTGAGGGGGATGTCTCAGATTAAGACCATCAGGTTTCAAGTTCACATTCCAATCCATTATTTTATTCCAAATCAGTTTGTCAAGGTTTCTGCCTGCACCTCCAAATTTGATCTGAAAAAAAATTGTGGGCTCAAAATGTTCCATAGACCGAGAAAGGAAGAATCGGCAAGAATACTGACTAGATAACGGACATTAAACAAATATTGGAATGTAGGATGGCTTGAAGTTACTGTTAAACTCACAATAATTACTTAGCAAGACAGGGAAATGACCTTTGGCTTCAGGGGTGTTTATCCTGTGACCCCTTGAGGCCATTGCCCCTTGAGCCAACCTTGGGGATCTGACAATAGTGACATTGACTCCTGGACCATTTGAAGATTTTCAGGTTTTTTTTTCTCTTGCTCAGGTCTCATGTCTGTGATTGGTCGTTTTCTGGCCAGGTCAACCTTTTACATCTTTGTCTTTTGTTCTTCTGACCTCACTTTGTTTCTTTTTCCTGTCTCAACAGCGCATCGGTAAAGATGAGGATTGATGGTGGTTGCTACATGGGAGAAAAAAAGGGAAATTTACATCGAGCACAACTAGTCAAAGTCAGAATTGATGTTGGTGTGACACTTTGCTCTGAGTCTCATTGTGTGTTCTTTCTGTTCTTCAGGTTTTTCACCGGGCGGCCGAGGGGGCCGAGGTGGCTTTGGGAGCCGAGGTGGCTCTGGGGGCCGTGGTGGCTTTGGGGGTGACAGAGGAGGCCGGGGAGGATTCGGAGGTCGTGGTGGTGGAGGAGGACGTGGAGGGCGTGGTGGAGGACGAGGGGGAGGGAGAGGGGGCGGTTTTGGCGGTGGTCGAGGTGGCCGTGGTGGTGGAAGAGGAGGTAAGCCATTGGAAGTTTGCAGACAAATGGTGTGTGTGTGTGTGTGTGTGTGTGTGTGTGTGTTATAAATGTCCTATGTACATAGCTGCCATCCGTCCTGAAATTTTCGGGAAACTCCCGAAAAATGAAAATCTGACAGGAAATCCTGAAAGTTGTCTTTTTTCCCCGAAAAATGAAAAGTAAAAAATCACTTCACATTTCGGTAATTTTTCGCAAGATGTCGGTAAAAAGACACATTGGTTTACCAAAACAAATCGGCTTCCGCCCGGTACTTCCATCCGGTACTTCCATCCGCACGAAAATGGCTTCAGGAAAGCACTGCCACATGGACTCGAAAAAAAAAGGCAAAAGTCAAGTTTTTGCCGCAATACAAAGTCGACTACGCCTTCATTGATGCGTCCAAGAGAGACGAATATCCTGCGTTTTGTAAAGAATGCTGTACTGACATCAACACCTCACATGGTGGAAAAAAAAGACAATATTGGTGGTATCCATTGTATACAGACTGAAAAATCAAGACTTCCAAGGCATCTTTCATGGTAGCTAGATAATCTAGGAGCAAAAAGCAACATAAATGGACATTAGTCTGGAGACTTTTCTTCTCTGCGTAACCTGTCAAACCGCACTTTACTTGTTGGACTGAAGTGGTAAGTTGAAGTGCTTTCTAATGTTGAGTAATGTGTGATGACTGTAATATTTGTAATCTGTATGCTTTGCTATCAGTACTGTTCATGTCAAATTCTAGCATGATGAGATGGAAGAAATATCCCCTTTTCGACCCAGGAAAGCTCATTTTTTACCTCCAAATGTGCATGTACCCTGCACCCCATCGGGGGCCTACTGCGGCCCCTGGATCCCCGCCTTCTAACAGGAATTTCTGTTCCAACAGGTTGGCAGCTATGTATGTATAATGTAAATGATCAGGATGCCCATCAATGTTTAAAGGGTTGTTTCACTCTCTGATTTTAGTTGCAAGTAGTATTTTCACTCCAGTCTAGAAATTTTACAGGGTGAAAACCTTTCATGCGTAGTGATCAGTGTGGCAAACTAAGATTTTGTGTTGTTTTCTTCAGATTTTTAGTCCTTGCAAGTAATTGTAGACACAGGCGTCTTGTTATGTTATCAGGCATGTCTGTTCGACTTGTTTCATGACTGCCTGTTTTCAGCATAGTATTGCTGTGGGTACAGTGCTGATGTGGTTGTCTGGGTCACTGGGTCGTAGCACGCTGTATACTCGCTGACTCTGATGATGGAAGCATTTGACGTCACTTATTTTTGCAAACAAAACATGCTCGTCACATCTTTACAGGGTGATCAGAGACACAATACAGAACTTTAAAAGGTGAATCTCATGGCTAGCAGTGATTGAAAATGAAAGGAGTGAGTCTGAGCTCCAAAGTGTGAAAGGCGCACAAAGTGTGGGTTATAGGAAGCCCTGGTAACTGGATCTGTGTTCATTTTGATATATTATTGTTAGTACTCTCTTTTTGTGATTAAGCTTTTGTTCAGTTAGGGTCGGAATGAAATTGAATTTGTTGGAAGTTCCAGAGCTCAGCTGACTGCGAGGTGATTTGAGTAAAGTCATTTAGGCATGATGAGTTGACTGTAAATGGTGTAATCATGCATTCATGATCAAAGGTCTTCCGTTTTTGTGAACTGACTAAAAGGAAATCCTGCTATAAAGTTGCTTGTTTGTTTGTTTGTTTGTTTGTTTTTAAAAGGATGAACAGACACTTTAATTTGATATTCTCACCTTAGAAAACTAAAATCAATTTAGTTGAAATCTTCACAAATTTGTGGCGCTCCTTTGCTGGCACAGTGGCAGCCATCCTGCACTTAATGGATTCCACAGTTTTGATTGGCCCACCTTTTGGATTAATGTTCCTTCTGTTTGATTTATGGATATGGAGAGAAATAGTAAAATCAGTTTATCTTGATGTCTCTTCATTAAGAAAAAAAGAATAAGGAAAAAGCCTTTAGATGCAGTGCTTTAAAATCTTTAGCCTGATGATATGTTTTACTAAGTAAGAAATGTATGCTGTGCTAATCGTGTTTAAAAAAAAAAAAAGAACTTATGTAATTGTGGATATACTTTGTTTCACTTAGATATTGTGGCTGATCAGCCCCATGGATATAAAGATCTTTTCTTTTCTTATTGAAATTATTTCCAAAATGGCATATTTACCGGGAAAATCCTGAAGTCGAATTTTGTGAAAAAGATTGGGGCATAGGGATTTATTTATTTATTTATTTTTTTCAAAAGAAATGATAGAATTCTTGCCGAATAGAGCCATGTGACGTGCTGTGAATGCCAGGTGAGCATGTGAAATCAAAGATACATTGTATCTATCCATGAGCTATACATTGATCCATATCAGATGTCAGAATGCCATAGTCAGGCCTAAGGTCATCCTTCCTCTCCCTCGCTCGCTTACAGTTCTCAAATGTTGACAGTTGACAGTTATGCATATATAGCCAGCCCTAGATCTATTCAAAATAGAGCTGTACGAGTACATGAAATAAAAAAGAAATAAACAAAATCCCCAGTTTATTCAGATAAAGCAAGAATATCATCACCAGCCACACAAGAAGTAAGAAAAAGCTACAGCTGGCGATTTATTTTTACAGAAATTGATTCATTTCTTTTTCAGCTTCATATAAATCAGCCTCGTTACCAGGATCGAAGTTGGTCTGCCTCGGTCTCCCTCAGTGTGATGTTTTTTATCATGAAAATCTTGGTCCCCATTGTCACATGGTACATTATTTCCACTGTTGCTTTGTCGAGGGTGAAGTGAGATGTACTGAATGCCACTGGAGCCTTTGTTCAGTTTGTTAAAAAAAAAAAGGAAACTGGAAAAAGCTTACTTTCAAATGGAAATGCAGATTGATAGGCCGTATTTTGTTTTAGTGACAGAAGAGCTTAACCTGGTCAGCTTAGCAGAAGGGATGAAACTTGCCTGAGTTGTTGAGCCCATGGAAAAAATATGGCCATGGGTTTGAGCTGGTCAGGGTAGAAAAACACCAGAAATAAATGACTGTCATGGGAATCGAATCCATGACCTTTAAACCGGGGAGTCGGCGACGTTCACCATTTCGCCACTGTGGCTGGTGGTCTGTGAATGTTGGCAACTGCATGAGATGGAAAATGTTTGTTTTGTCATAACACACTGCAGTGGAAGCATCGTTATTGTTTTGTTTTATCTGTTCCAAAGCCAGATTTCCTCCTTTATTTCCTGGCTGCTGAATTTGAGCTTGGGAATATTTATATGAAAAAACCTATGATAGAGTGTGGTGTTCTTGCATGTATACATCTGATGATCTTTTGGAGAATGTTGAAATAAATTCCTATGATAAAGTATTGTGTTCATGCATGTATACATCTGATGATCTTTTGGAGAATGTTTAAATAAATGCCTAAGATAAAGTATTGTGTCCATGCATGTATGCATCTGATGATGTTTTGTTTCTCTCAGGTCGAGGAGGATTTGGAGCAGGAAAGAAAGTACTAGTGGAACAACACAGATTTCCAGGTAAACGTGTTGGAGCTTGACATACAGAAAGACAGAATTTAAAAGGTCGATTAAATCCTCATGATTTAAAATTTTGTTCTTAATCATGATAGGTTTTCATACCCTTTTGATTTGTTTCACAGAATTAGTAAAATTTACATGCATAGGCTGCAAATATCTCTGTGTTGAAACAGGGTTCATTTGCGCAGTTCTTAAAGTTGTTTTCTATATGAACATAGTGCAGGTCTTAAAGTTCTTTTCTGTCTGAACACAGTGCAGTTCTTAAAGTTGTTTTCTGTCTGAACACAGTACATATTTAGCCTGCTCTCTCCTATGCTTAGTTTTACTGCCTCTGTTTAATATCACAGGGTGACAAGTCACACATGGCAGCAGTGCAAACACTGGAATCTCTAATGTCAACATCACAATCTCAATTTTGCGTATATATGAAGCATTCCAGAAATGATATGAACTTGCAGCCTTACATCTGTGCTGGTGATTGGTATGATTGTTTGATCAGAATGATCACATAAAATCGTAAATTTCTATTTTTGAAAACAACGACAACAACAACATCAAAAAAAGACCGAAGAAGAAATTACGCTGAGAAAGAAAAGAAAAGGCTGGAAGCATTAAGCCACCTAATCCAATAAGTGAACAACTGTGGTTGAAGCATTGTGATTACACCAGGAAAAAAGAGTTGTCCCGTCAAATCGAGTTTGATAGGCCATGGTAGCCATCACTGAATTGTGGTTCATTAAATGACAGTATGTGGAAAGACCTTGCTATCCCAGTATGTCGGCCCAACCAGTAACAAGTAGTGAGTGGTGGGGAGTCAGTTTCAGATGAGGCAGACACATCTGACACATGGCTGCTTACAACAAGTTGAAAAAAACAAAGAAAAACCTTATGAAAGTGACAACGAACACACCAGTGTCTATGCTCGATGACTTACAACAATCATATTCCATTTTGTAGAACTGCAGACATTATTAAAACACTGTGGAGGGTTTGAAGGCAACAGCATCCCGAGGTTCATACCTTTCACATTGAACAGCGGCCATGTTGTCTGCCATTGTGGATGGAGAGAACGGATTGTCTGTGATTGGACAAACCCATTGGCATACAAGTACAATGGTATGAAAAGGATTTTTTGTGTGTAAAAGAGAGATGTAATGGGATCTATTTTGCTTGAGAAAGACTTCAATCCAAACATTCAGCTTGATGTCGATAGCACCGAGAGCCTACCTTCGTTTTATCCTGCATGGGATTGTGGGAGTGTTATATGTGCTGTAATGAATGCTGACAGTCCTCTCAACCAGCAGTGTGTGTTAGTGTGTGGGAGGGAAGAAATGCAGTGGCTTAACTTTTTTGCAGCATGCCGCGAGAATGATCATGGCGCCCGACTTACCACTCGGCGACGTGGGGTGAAAATACTCACGGCAAGCAATCTGTCACTCAGGACACGTTGCGAGAATGATAGTGATGGTCTTCTTAAAATAAATATGACCGAATTTCACGGAGAATTTTTAACCAGTGGTGTCAGTGTAGAAATACAGTCCTTTCTACGTCATATCATACCAGTTAGCAGGGTACTAACAGTTGATTTCATTGGTTAATTTGAAGAGAAAGCAATCAACCTGTTGGTGTCTTCAAGCACTGAATCAGTGCTCCTTGTTCGAAGCATGTCATTTTCAACTCAGTCAAACAACAACAAAATAATCATTTTGACTTTTAAAACATTTATCATCAAGAAGATGAAAGATAGATCTATTTCTCTGTACAAAAATAAAGTCACTGTCGGATTTAGGCTTTTAAGGAACATTAATTAAAAATGGTTAAAATATAGGTGCCTTGAGGGAATTTCAGTGGCGTGACTGCAGTGTTAACTGGGCACATAAAGCAGAACGAGGGTCTGTGTTGATAGTGTTAATGCATTGCACATCACTGTCTTTGGAGGGATCATTACTACGGGTCAGTTCTGCCCAAAATAGTGACATGAACAGGTTGTAACATCCAGTGACTGCAGAGTTCAGTGAAATGCAGTTATTGGCCAATTAAACCGACTGCATTACCACTTGCCTAACAACTGAGATCAGTGGTGGTGGCAGTCATCGGATGAACAGTTTAACCCTCTCTCTGTTAAGTCAGCCCTTGGTGCTCCTGTCTTACCGTCAAACTGTCTCTGTACCTTCGCAGGTTAACTGAAAGTGATGGAACTCACAGAGGAGCAAATCGGGTGTAGAAGGGAACCATGGTTTTGGGTGAAAGAGGGCGGATAGGAATATTATTATCGTTATTATTATTATTATGAATACTTATACAGCGCCTATCCTCGGCTAGAGACCACGCTGTAAGTGCTTTACAGTTCACACTCGATTACACAACAGGCTGCCTACCTGGGTAGTACCGACTGAAGAGCTACCAGCTGGCGCTTTATTCAGTCGTTTCCTGTGTCATCCAGTCAATATCATTCAATATCGTTCACTCAGTTTCCTTCCTTCCTTCATTCTTTCAATTTCTCACGCAGGGTGCATGCAATGTGTAACGTATCATCCATATCAAGAGCCAAACTAGCCTTCTCTTCCGAAAGTTGGTGATGGGATTTTTACGTGTGTGCAAGATGTTATGCGTGCATTCACACACGGAATCTTGATTTATAGTCTCATAAGATGATAATGGAAGTTGACTTGTAAGGTCACACAGGTTTTTGTTATTTTCAGGCGTTTTCATCGCCCGAGGCAAGGAGGACTGCATCGTCACAAAGAATATGGTAGCGGGAGAATCGGTGTATGGAGAGAAGAGAATTTCCACAGAGGTGAGTGGATGGTGGTGCTTGTGTGGCAGTTTTGCAGAGTTCTGTGAAATACCTAGTAAGACCTTTCCTCTCGGCTTCATTGATTGAAACTGCCTATGTCTAAAGATGCGTTTGTCAGGACCATGTTAAATTGACCTCCGCATAAAGACACTTCATCTTGTGAAAGACCCTGTTTTTAAGGATATGTTGATGTCTTTCTAGGGAAGTCCGAATGCATTTTTATTCATACAATGTTTCTGTTCCATGAAGCACATTATCACCCAGAATTTTGTCACGTCGTTTTTACTTTCAGTTTTTGCCTGTTTTTAATGTTGAACTTTATGATGCTTGTTTACACGAGACAGGGAACTTTAGGAAAAAAAAGCAAGATCATCTGCAGAGCTGGGTGATCTCCCTTAGAGTCAGTGTGCTGGAAGCAGATGAAGTTAAGGCCGATCTTCAGCACAGAAACTGTCATTACCTTGGAGCTGTAATACACTATACAGTCTTAACTAGGCATTAACAAGTACTATCAATTTGCTTTGATTGTGCTTTTCACCGTATGGACACACTACAGGTCATTAAAAATGAGTCTCTGTGTGTATGTGTGTGCATGTGTGTGCGCTCACGCATATGTGTGTGTGTGTGTGAGAGAGAGAGAGAGAGAGAGAGAGAGAGAGAGCGAGAGCAAAGGAGGGAATGAATGTTTGAACATTGCCTTAGCCTATATATATGAATGAAAATTTATGATGATCATGTTTTGAAAAAGTTTGTTGCTTGATTTGCTGTAAAAAAACATGTTCAATCTCTTTTGAACTGATTCTGATTGTGATTCTGTCAGTTTCCCCTTCGCCTTTGGCAGCATTTTTCTGACTTCTGATGGCACGGTACAGTGATTACAATGTGTATAGAGCCGACATTAGCAGGAAGGCAAAGAGACGGTACTCTGTTCTTCCGCAGGTCATGGGAGAGGTCACAGAGAGAAGTCTTGTCAATTGTTTCAGTTGTACATTGATCCAAAGCTGATAGTTCACATCTCTGAATGAACTATGGTGGATAGACAGGCATGATTTGTCGACTTTGGCTGTTCTACATGTTTGAGTGAGAGTGAGGAGGACCGATTCCCCCTCGGCATGGCAGCCACAGGCACGCGACAGCCTTGCAGACATTTTATTGGATTGTTGTTTCAAAATTTTGCACAAAAATAGTGCAGATGCACCAGCAGTCTGGAGCCCTGTTATCGTCATGGTGTTGATTTCTGATGTGATTAGTATTGATGATATTTTGATTTCTGATGTGATATTATTGATGATATCTTAATTTCAGCTGTGATTATTATTGATGATATCTTACATTCTGATGTGATTATTATAGATGATATTTTTTCAGATGTGATTTTATGATTGATGCTTTTACTCTTTGCTTCCTGATGTGATTATTATTGATGATATCTTAAATTCTGATGTGATTTTATTATTGTTGCTTGTGATCATTATTGATGATATCTTGAATTCTGATGTAATGTAAATATTCTTGTTAATTTTACTTTCTGCTCTATTGTAATTGTTATCATTATCATTATTGTTTATACCTGCGACCCTCTGTCCTTCAGGAGGGGGAGACCAAGACAGAGTACAGAGCGTGGAACCCCTTCAGGTCCAAGCTGTGTGCGGCCATCGTAGGGGGCGTGGGCAACATCCACATCAAGCCCGGCTCCAAGGTGCTGTACCTGGGAGCTGCCTCTGGAACCACTGTCAGCCATGTCTCCGACATTGTGGGGCCTGTGAGTCTTCTCTGTGTGTGTAAGAAAGGGGTTAATGTGCGCATGTGCACACACGTGTGGCGAAAGTACAACGAATACGACAAACTAAAAATGAATTAAAAAAATTTTTCAGAAACAAAATTCTTGACTGGTCATTGCTCTTGCGGAATGTAACCATGGCGGAGGCTTTGACCAAAGAACGACAACTCCTGCTGAATTCTGCACGCGAAATCGCATCTGTTTGCCTTGAGTGATCAATGTATATATATATATAGAGATATATATATAATGCCGAACAATTATATATATATATGTGTGTGTATTTATTTATCATGTTAGTGTTGCTGGATCATTGCTGATTCAAGTGACATAGATGACAAAAGTTTATATATGGTGTTGTGTTTCACACATGCGTACGTGACCTGTAAGTTCTGGATCATGTATAGTCAAATTTGGGTTAAAGTACCTTTTGTGCTGTTGTTTCTCCTTTTTCCATGCAGAGACCAGGAGAGAGGTGGGAAAGTGAAGTGTGCATGTGTGCTGTTCTGCTTTCAGGACGGCCTTGTCTACGCAGTGGAGTTTTCCCACAGAACTGGCCGTGATCTGATCAATGTGGCCAAGAAACGACACAACATCGTTCCTATTGTTGAAGATGCCCGCCACCCCCACAAATACCGGATGCTTGTTGGTGAGTGGTGTGTTGTCTGAAGATAGCACAGTGGGTGTACAGAAGTCTACTATCCAAGAATGTCTTTGTAATTTAGAAATGTCAGATTCGATGACCAGTCAAGACATTACGACTGTGGACCGCTTGTTACCAATAAAACAAACGGACAAACAAAGAAAAACACAAAGGGCTACACTTTGTTTCACAGTTGGAGAAACCTGTTGCAACATAGGAAGTCGTAACTCAACCATTGTACGTATGTGATTAAGTCCCAAACGAAAAGGAAGGAGCTGAACGGAGGCAAAGTTAAGAGAGAGCACGGTACAGATAGCTGGCTGTAGCAAGCCAATCATAAAGTGTGAGACTGATGAAAACAGACTGCGAATCCTGTGCGAATAGAAGAACAAACAAAATGAATGTTTCCAGATCTTCAGGAAATAGTATGGTAAGTAGCCATGTTTACAAGGACAGACAAGGGGTAAGCTTTGGTTGTATATGACCTGCACGTGACAGTGATGATGTGAGTGTTCGGACATGCATCTGCACTGCATCACAAACAGAAAAATATTATACATTTCTGAAAATGCTTGAAAATTGTGGGTGGTTCCTGATTGTTACACTGTCTGTTCCGACAAAGATTTTTTGATAGGCGTGTCTTAATGTATGTGTTGATGTCTGTTGCTAAGAGCAGTAGGATTGAGGATAACTTTTGTTCTGTTATTTCACTTCTTCTCAGATCTTTCTAGAAGGTTGAATAGTATACCATGAAAAAAGAGAGAAAGAGTGCACAGACTCACGCACACACACACACACACACACACACACACACACACACACACTAGCAGACATACAAGCTCAACACTATGCATGCGCATGCACGTGCCCGCAGATGCACAGGGGTGTGGTCAACTCCATGGTTGATCACTTAATTAGTAGTTGGACGTTGTGAGAGAGGCCATCAGATGCTTGATATCAAAAATGGCATTTTCACTGGCCATTGATTCTCTCCCCTATATAGAGGGACAAACAGATGGCAAGATGTTGTATGTGAGGATGTGTGACCTGGTGTATCCTGTGACCTAGGCATGGTGGACACGATCTTCGCGGACGTGGCGCAGCCAGACCAGGCGCGTATCGTGGCCATCAACGCCCACATGTTCCTGAAGAACCAAGGTCACGTCGTCATTTCTATCAAGGTCAGCCCTTCTTTCCCGTATATATTTGTGTATATTTTTTACTTTATACATCCTTTGTATATTTCTGTGTACATCTAAAATTGTACATCTTTCTTATTTACTTTATACACCCTTTGTTCCTTATTTTGTACACACTATGTTTATTGGTTTGTAGTTTCCTTGTTCACTGCTTTATACATCCTTTGTGAACTTACACAGCTGCCTCATATATCCATTATGACCTTATGAATCCCTTTCTTTAATTACTGTCTATTTCCCTAGCACATAACTTAATTATTACTTTGTAACTATTTCGCACACCCCAGACATCCCATTCAACTTGTCAGACTGTCTATTTCCCTAGCACATAACTTAATTATTACTTTGTAACTATTCCGCACACCCCAGACATCCCATTCAACTTGTCAGACTAATGCTGTATAAATCCCCTGCCAGGTCAGAGAGTAGGTTTACTGCTAATTACAGTCATTTGACCCATTCATATGATGAAATTCTGAGTGAAGGATTGGCCAGGGATTCTGCATATGGATTTAATGTTTGACCATGGGGGGAAAGTGAACTGTTTTGTTTGTTTACCGTCACCCATTGCGATGAGCTGGATCCCTGTTGAACTAAGAATGCATGAGAGGCTTCTCTTTGAGATTGAAGTTAAGTTTTCCTGCATTTCAACCCTGACTGCATGTATAGCCAAAGTCATTGCATAATGAACAGTGTAATCAACTGGACTGGTAAAATCGTCACTTTCTTTCAAATGGTAACAAGCATGTTTGAAGCAATTTGCCAGCAAATTTGGCTTAGTTTTGATTTTTTTCTTCTTCTTCTTCTTTTAATCTTTCTTCTTTTCTCATTTTGTGCTTCGTAACTCTGTGACGGCACAACTATAAAAAAAATCCCGTTTTCTTGTCTACGGTCTAAGGGATGCAGCTGCCCTAAATATTTAGAACAGGGTTCTAGCCACTGGAGGGTAAGTTTACATGCACTAGTGATGACCTTTGTGACCCCAGAGTAGTCCGAACAAAGAGACCCGTCTGGCACTGGGAATTTCTGCAAAAGGCACGTGTGGAATTTCCTGCCTGGCCAACATATCGGGCAGAAGAAGAATGACATGAACTGGTTCAGCAAAGTGTTCAGAGAATGAGGGGGTTAAAGGTGTACAAGTTTATCAAAAAGAATCTGAGCTTGATTTATTTGCTCTGTGGATTTAATAGTTTTATACGTTATATTGTCAGACGCCAAAACAGTGAAAAGTGTGTACAGTGTGGAATGATTTCTTTTCCTTTTTAAAAAAAAAAGAAAATTCACTTGGATTTCACATATTGAATACCTCAGGCTTTCTCTGCATCTATTCAAAGTAAGAGCGAAATTTTAGCCCCTTTTCTTCCTCATCTGTTGTCATACTAAACAAACAAATGTAATCAAGATTGTGTTCTCCTACGTTTTACTTATGTTGTTTCCGTAACTGTAGTGTTGCTGTTTTACCCCAAATAGTATCTAAATCTATGCTCGTTGCAAAGTTCGCATTTTATCCTTTCCATTGATATGTAACAATTGCTTGTTGGGTTTGTATTAGGGAACATAAAATAAAATCAAAAAGCGCGAAAATCGTGCGTCTGCAATGGTTGTAAGCATGTGCGTTGCACGCGTCTGCAGGGATGTGATGTTGCTCTGCTGCGTCCGTCGTGAAAGTATTAAGAGCATATTGTCCATCAGTCACGATGACTGTAAGGACAGGAGTGAGCATCCATGTACCTCTGCACAGCATTACATTTGGAAGAATATAATGCATTCCTGAAAATTGTTGAAAATTTCAGTTCACTGTTGGTGATTTTCATATCATCAATTGGAATGATTTTGGGGTAGGCATACCTGGTTGGTTTTGCTGGGAATGATTTTGGGGTAGGCATACTTGGTTGGTTTTGCTGGGAATGATTTTGGGGTAGGCATACCTGGTTGGCTTTGCTGGGAATGATTTTGGGGTAGGCATACCTGGTTGGTTTTGCTGGGAATGATTTTGGGGTAGGCATACCTGGTTGCTTTTGCTGAGCTAAGTGAAAGCACAGGAGCAGAGAAGTGTCATTGGCAAACACTGCTTACTGGTGCCAAAGGGAAAACAGGGGGAGGCACTGTGTACAGACACTGAACTGAATAGAAAGGAAGAAGAGCCACAGATGATATGACACATTTGTGCAAACTCTGAAGACAAAAATGTGGAGACTTTGCACATAATTCTGTGAGACTTTTCGGGAAAGTTTGACAGGATTCTTACAACTGAATTTGTAAGAATAAATGCTTCTGTTATAGGGCCTTGGAAAATAATTGGCAGGTTCTTTAGTGTAGAATGTGAAGTACCTAGAAACCCGGTTGGGATTATAAATGGGCTAGAAATGTGAGGCCCAGAAGAAAAGGCCATGTGATTTTAATTTTCAAAACGGTTTCCAGCGGGTGATTTTTATTGGGAGACTCTGGAACTCTCACCAGAGGGCTTTTGGGAATCCTCACAAGATTTTGGAAGGTTGACAGAGTGAACTTTGGCTGCTGGAAATGGCAGACTTTGTTATGGCCTGCCTCCTGCAAAGGCAAACCAACCTGGAAGGAAAAACTGAACTTGCAGACGACACTCAAATGCAAATGTGCGTTTTCAGGTTTTAGAGAGTCAGCGACACATTTATGTTAACGGAACCCCTGAAGATGTCCTAGGTAGTTCTTGACTTTTTTTTTTGGTGCCTAGAAACCCATGTGAAACCGAATCAGATTTTGTGTCGATTATGTCTTTCACAAGTATTGAGCACTTCTTATTTTTGCCTATTGTATTCCTCCTGTCGGCAGGCCAACTGCATCGACTCCACAGCAGCGTCGGAGGCAGTCTTTGCCGGAGAGGTCAGCAAACTGAAGTCGGAGAAAATCAAACCTTTGGAGCAGCTGACTTTGGAACCCTACGAGCGTGACCACGCCGTAGTCGTCGGAATTTACAGGTGAGAGGTCCTGGTGACAGGGTTCATACAGTCCTTAAAAGTCCTTAATTTTGGGGGGCCCCTTTTCAAGGCCTTGAAAGTTCTTAGAAACCAGGCTTTTGCTTATAGGTCCTTAAAAAAGTGCTTAAATTTTGTCACTGCCAATGGTTTTGAATAAAGTCTGTGTAAACTCTTAAGTCTGTTAAAGGAAAAGAAAGAAAAGATCTGAAATTGAATTTAAACTAAAAGTGTGAAAGTAAAAGAAGTCCGAGTCGGAGCTGATCGCCGATCTCGCTGATAAGTCAACTGCTACACGTCAAAACACTGGAGTTACCGGCCTTCATAGAGCCGGTGCACATGAAAGAATGATCCACTGTCTTGAAATTGAGAAGCCAACATGCCGGGGAAGTGTTAGTTTCACATCAGTTGGCCTGAAAAAGACTTAAATGGTTGCAGGCAGACCCAGGTGGAGACAAAAACAAGGCTTTTTGCCGCATACGCAAAAGGGCCCTAGACAGTGAATAATTTGACTTGTGTCAGTATTTCATGATTATTTTTCTTAAAATTATCCTTGAAGCAAGTCGTCAGATTTTTCATATTAAAAAGTGCTTGAAAAGTCCTTAAAAAGTCCTTGATTTTTTTTGGGTCAGGAAATGTATCTGAACTCTGGGTCAGAGCTAGAAAGAGGTTCGTGCATATCTACCTCCGAGTAGGTTGGTTCTCGTACGGTGAGACAGGTGTGTGTCCAGACATTTTAGAGTATGGTTGTTGATTCTAAAGAATCTTCCAATCGTTAGTTTTCTGTTTGGAAGCTGATTTTTCTGTTTCGTATGGATACAGTGCAGTTTTGTAGACTGAGGTAATTCACCTTGTGTGCCTTCTGCACGTCAAGCAGTTGACTCATTTCCAGGTACCAGAGTGTTGGTGTAAATATTACGGAAATTATGGCTTTTATTCAGGAATGTTAATTATGTATGCCTAGCGGTGGTGTCTGCAGTCTTTGCCCAGAAATGGCTTTATTTCTGCGAAGAAATTTTGGAGATAACTCATTAATGAGTATAAGGATTGAGGATGGTTGTGTTTTTTGCTTGGTTTTGTACTCGACAAAGACTGGGGTCTGGTTTAGTGATGTAAACTCTGGATGCAGTGATGTAAACTCCTTGATTGTCAGAACATGTTTTGCTGATGGCATTGTCAAAAGCCAGAGTGAATCACATCAACCCCCTGTTTTTCAGAAAATGTTCTCTGATGACATCATATGCCCAAGTGAATTTTGTTAACCCCTTGATTGTCAGAACATGTTCTGTTGGTGACATTGTCATATGCCAAAGTGAATATTATTAACTTCTTGATTGTCAGAATATGTTCTCTGATGACACTGTCATATGCCTGAGTGATTCACATCATTTTCTTGCATGCCAGACCAAAAATAGATGGTGTAGATTGTGCTCATCTAGATATCACTGGATTTCTTTTTACACCATTCTGTGAGAAGCCACTTGTGCTCCTCTAAGCTGTTGCTGAATTTCTTTTTACACCATTCCATGAAAAGCCCCTTGTGCTCCTGAACTGTCACTGGATGATCATTCTGTGAAAAGCCACTAAGAGAAAATGCGCCAAAGGAAATGCTGTGTTCCCAGCTGTCTGCAGCTCACCTTCCCTTCAGACTTGAAGGCTCTATGCTGATACACAATATAGGCGCAGACGACACATGTAGGTGCAACACAGAACTGAACTGAGCGTGTATGTCTCAAGTATGAAGAAGGTACAAAGTCTGACAATGACGATGGGATTGGAGTTTTGAGGGAAGACAGTCTCAACGTGTCTGCATTTTTATCACTACCAAGTAGTGGGATGGGAATGATAGAATAATTTGGGAAGACAGTCTGAAATGTCTAAACGTGTCTAAGTGTGCCAGCAATGGCAAAAATGTGATTGGAGGCAGGTGGGTCTAATCAAATCTCATTCAACAAAGAATTAATCCGGTAGTTTCCAGGTAAAAGGTAGATGCATAATTTTTGTTTACAGAGACCCCCCAAGATGCACATGTGTGCATAAATGAAGTTCTGAAGTTCAGCTGTACACATAAAACCCAATTCTATGGGTCACTGTGATGCACATCATTTTTCAAGTTCGTCATGCCAGCCTGCTAGTCTTGGCACACCTATGGTAAAATGATTGGCGTAGGCTAAAAGATGACACAATAGTACAAGCCAGAGTTCTCTCCCTTGCCTGGTCATTTGTGGTTGCACTTCTTTGCGTACATTTTGATGTACTGATGTAAAAAGTGAAAAGAGCTGTGGTCAAAACTATGAACCTGCAATGGTTCAATAAAGCAGAAATGTGAAATATGGTGGAACGAACTGGCTGTAGACGAAAACTTTCAGTTTGTCAGTCCAGCTTTACTGTAGGCTGTGTCCGATTCATTCAGAACAATTCATGTTGTGCACAGCCCACCCAACTGCAGAGGGTCATATCAGAGCTGCCAGCTTGTTGAAGTCATTTCTTAAAATGAATGAACACAACACAAGAGACACACACACACACACACACACACACACACACACGTTACTGAAACAGATTTCTTTGAAAAAAGAAAACAAACAAAATCACTCCAGAATTTTGTCAACATCTTTATTCAGTAAAATCAGAGAGGAAAAATGTTGATCTGTTTCGGAAACTCAAAATCATGTCAGATGGGACATCTCTGAAAACAACGTTTTTGTTGACCCTCTGGGAACAACATTTTTGTTGACCCTCTAAAACATTTTTGTTGACCAGAAAACATTTTTGTTGACTCTGAAAACATTTTTGTTGACCCTCTGAAAACATTTTTGTTGATCCTCTGAAAACATTTTTGTTGACCCTATGAAAACATTTTTGTTGACCTGAAAACATCTTTGTTGACCCTCTGAAAATATTTTTGTTGACCCTCTGAAAATTTTTTTTTCACCCTCTGAAAACATTTTTGTTGACCCTCTTAAAACATTTTGTTGACCTTTGAAAACATTTTTGTTGACCCTCTGAAAACATTTTTGTTGACCTCTGAAAACAGTTTTGTTGATAATAATAATAATAGTAATGTATAATACTTATATAGCGCATTTCTTGTTGTACAACTCAATGCGCTTACATCCACCATTTGCACTTATTCATACAATATTCATGCACACAGCAAAAAGAAAATACACAATGGCAGACGCACCTACATGCATAAACTGTCTCACCGAACTAGTTGTGGAGGAATTTAAGAGAGATCTAGTCATCTACAGAAGAGAATAGGCTTTTTTGAAGAGGTAAGTTTTGAGCTGAGATTTAAAAGAAGAAAGAGTAGGCTGATTACGAAGGTCTTCAGGGAGGGAGTTCCAAATAGAAGGTGCTCTAAAACTGAAGGCTCTTTCGCCAACAGATTTCAGAGAACGCTTAGGGATTTTCAAAAGTTTTTGTGAAGAAGAGCGAAGGGTACGAGAGCTTTGGTAGGTGCAGAGAGAAGAAGAGAGATAGTGAGGAAGAGATTCATTGAAGTGGCGGAAAGCAAGAACTGCCAGTTTAAATTGCCACCGATACTGTATGGGAAGCCAGTGCAGTTCGATCAGCATGGGAGTGATGTGCTCACACCTCCTCCTCTTCAAAACAAGTCGTGCAGCGCTATTTTGACCCTCTGAAAACATTTTTGTGGACCCCTGTGAAAATTTTTTTGTAGACCCCGAAAACATTTTTGTTGACCTCTGAAAGCATCATTTTTGCTGACTCTCTGAAACATTTTTGTTGACCCTCTAAGAACATTTTTGTTGACCTCTGTAAACAACATTTTTGTTGACCCTCTGAAAACATTTTTGTTGACCTTTGAAAATATTTTTGTTGACCTCTGAAAACATTTTTGTTGACCCTTTGAAAACATTTTTGTTGACCCTCTTAAACATTTTTGTTGACCTTCCAAAAACAAAGACATAAAAAAAGGTGAACAGAAACACTCATTGTAGTAAGCAAATCAAAAGGGACGAGTACATTTTCAACAGATTGTTTTGCCTAGACGCTACGAACAACAGAGAACTAAAAGCTGGTTAAAATGATACTCCCCAGATCACAGTCAGAGGGTTATAACGACCCCCAGAATCTTCAGTCCATTGGTATTTGGCTTCGGCTGAGTGTATCTACAGAAGATTTGTTTGATTCCAATCCTGAAAAAGTCAGGGGGAGAGAGGGGAAAAGTTTGGGGGGGGGGGATAAGAATGTTATGTTACAGTGGAGGTGTTAGGAATATTGTTACAGTCTATATTCTGTTAGTCTATATTCTGTTACAATAGGGGTGAGAAGAATATTTTGTTACTGTTTTAGTCTTAAATGTATCGTGCTTAACAACGAAAGTGTCCTGTAGGTGGTGACGGTGATTTTAGGGCACTCTGGAGACTTTTTAAAGCAGTTGCTGCCTTTCATTTAAAAATTTTTTTTTTTTAACGCTTTTCCTTCCCACTCCCTCTTGATGGCAGGATTCTGTTTTGTTACTGCCACTGTGCACCATCTTTATATGGAAGGCTCTTCAATTTAGATTATTCGTTGTTCTCATTTATTTGGATTTCATTGAACTGTTTATTCATCTATTTGTCTGTCTTTGATCTGTTTCAGACCACCACCCAAGAAATGAAGATGTACCCACGCTCATTGTCGTCCTCATTTTATGTGATTCTCCATTTAAAAATTTTTTTTTTTTTTTAACTCATCGTCTTATCTTGTATACCATGAATATAAAGTGTGGAAGAACTTGGTGTCTCGATTGTGTCGTATCAGTGTGCATCATGAGTGGTGTTTGAGTGGTGTTCTGTGTGTGGGTGATGTTTTACGCCAGTTAAAATTCCATCAGTTTTTGCTACGGATCAGAGGATGTTACCATCTGGTATGCATGGAGGAGTTGGAAGGGAGGAGGGGTGGTGGTGGTGGTGTAGAAAACTGAAAACGTTTTCCTTTTTGATCTTCAGCCCTTGAAAGAAACTTTATCTCGTTTCTGTCAGGGGAAAAAAAAGAAAAGAAAAAAAGGTGAAATTAGATTGTTTAACTCACTGAACCCTGCGACTGACAAATTGTCGGCCGACCTACTCTCAGTGCCTGCAGCCGGCAAATTGTCGGTCGGCGATACCCACTTACTTTCACTTCTAATCATATTAATATTCATTAGGAAAGGGAGCTTACTCTACAGTGCATTCCTTGCCAGTGATTTGGCTAGGTTCAAGGGCTGTTTCTGAGCAGTTTTACACATGTTTTTTTCTTCATTTCAGAAGCCAAAATGAGCAAACGAGCACGATACACTGTTAGACAAGTCGTAGATGAGATCTTCCTGGATGATGACTCCCATTTCGACCCCGAAGTGGCTGATTTAGAGTTGAAAGATGGTGAAACTTCTCAAGCTTCGTCAGTCTGGAGTCCACATGTTGACGAAGCCGCTGAATGCCACTCGAATGATTGTGAACATGCATGACAACAAAAAGTAGGATTTTTTTTTTTTAACCAAAACTATATTTTAAAAAAATATCACAAATTAATCACAAGAGAGTGAAATTTTGGCGTAACATAATACATCTATCCATCAGCAAGAATGCAAATTTCAACAAGTTTCATCCTGTAGTTTTTGAGATATAGATGTTTTGTATTTGGGTAACCATAAATTTTGCTGTTAACTCCCAAAACCTTCAGGCTGGGCGTGTCCTTCTCAAGTGAAATGGGCAGGGGCGCATAGAGTTGAACTCGGCTTTATTTATACTAACAAATGTGTCGGGGAGGAAGCTTTCATCAGGAGCCTGAGCATAGATGAAGACAGAAGTATTCCAGGGGAAAAAAATTGTTCAAGCGGGGGGAGCCTTTATTACTGTGTTGAAAAGAAATTAGTATGGTCATGTAACGAGATCAATGGCCTTGTTTAGACAGCCCTTTGGAAAACTGTTGAAAGATGGGAAGACATGAAAAAAAGTCCAGGAACAGTTGACTAGGAATTCTGTAGAATGGACAGGAAAAAACATCTTCAGAGACTTGGCAAACAAACTACGAAAGTGTAGGAACCTAATGAGTATTTAGTGTGGTGAATCCCACAGACTTAACACATTCATCCTCGGTCGTCTTCATGCTCCAACCAGCTGAAAATCGGCTGTACAGCTGTGTGGTGTTAAATTTAAGAGGCTCAAACATTGGGACCACTGAGCCAATTGTTATCTTTCATCTTAAAGCTGATACAACACGCAAGTTATCCCATTTACTATTCACATAGAGGGAGTCTAAAAAAAAAATGAAATGCACATACTAACACTGAATCAAAGCAAGCTCTTGGTGTCAGGTTGCTACTAACGGCATTCTGACTTAAAACAGCCATGCAGTTACTATGACAATCAAAGGGTTGAGGGGAAGAGGTCTTTCATGGGAGGTAAATCTGTGGGAAAAAAACACAATGTTACAGAAGATTGAATCTTCATGGGAACAGAGTTTTTATTTGGTGGTAAATTCAGTACAAAGACAAAAACATCTAAACAAAAAACACTGAAACAAGAATGGGTGGATCCAGAGTCTGCATTTGGAAGTAAATCTAGTGCAAAGACAAAAACGTTCTGGTGAAAAGGTTTTCATCAGAAGATAATCTTCCTTCGAAGTAAAACGCAAAGAGAAAAACATTTTGATGAAAATAAGCCTTTAAGGAGAAAGCATTATTGTGATGGCCAACCTAGGAAAGTCACAGAAACACGCTGGAAAAAAGACAAGTGCTTTATTTTGAGACTGATGTTAATGTAGATAAGGTGGTATCATTCCAGGCAAAAAATGAGTGCTTACAAGGAGAAATTTTTTAATGGAAGGTTTCACTGTTGTTTGTGCTGTGGTGTTTGATGCATTTGTTCAGCCTTTATAAACATGAATGCATGTTATAGCATCTGTGTCTGTGTTTCTGTCGGTCAAATAGGGGAAATAAGTCTAGGTAGTAATCAATCTTCAATTCTTTTGAAAGTTCAGAAAATGACCTTTCGTCACCCATTTGATAAAAGTGAGGCCCAGTGGGAAAAAGCGATCTTATCTGTTTCAAAGGCCTGACAGAGGAACAAACTGCTATGGATATAATGACACAGTCAGACAAACGACTTGCCAAAGATGAAGCAACCATACCAGTCCAATGTACAAATGACAATGTCGCTGCTCATCAGCCACCATTAGAATTACACCACAAGACTTTTAGTTCTGTGTATATGTGTGTATGTGTTTGAAGAATGCTTTTCCTCACGAAAGTTACAAATCCCACACCAGTGGCGTACAGTGGAAGCAAGCGCAACAAGATGGCCTTTTGGAGAGCCAGAGAAGAAAAGTCTAAAGAAGCTGAGAACAAAAGAAGACCTGAAAGAACATGGCCAGACTAAGAAAAAAGACCTAACACGTAACATGCAAAAACACATACATACAGTTCTTCAATATGGCACATCAGTGACTCGTCACACATTTTGTTTGACAAGATTTTGTTCTTTGTGCAGAACACAACTTTTTCAGAGAAATTACTGAAGAAAACTATAAAGATACAAGATATGGGCATCATTCCAATCAATAGTAATTCTGTAACAAGAGCAGAAGTAGCTGACAAGTCTAGCTGGGGTATTGACTGTGTGTGTGTGTGTGTGTGTGTATGTGTATGCATTGCTAAGCAGGTGTAAATAACATTTCACATAAACTTTCTTGAAGAGATCCAACGTTTTCTTCCAAATGGCAGGGCTTTGTAAGAATCGCCCATGACAACGCAATATTTTCGAATGTCACAATACCAAACTCTGCTGAAACAGAAATCTGCAAGATGTTTTCTCAAAGTGTGCACTTCTTTTGTAAATCTAACTTGATGTCAGATCGCGGAATGATCTGTAAGCGTGCTGTGAAAAGTATAGATTTTCACTAGGTTGACACTGTGTACTTTCTGTCGTGCCTCTAATCATACTTTCTACTTTTTATTCTCCTTTTTGTTGCTGCATTTTTCTTACCTGTCTGCAATGATTTGTTTCTTAAATATTTGCATATTTATGGAATATTACTGAATGGCATGAACTGTTTTAAAAATGAATGAATAGTAGGCATTTTACTCTTTTCACATATATAAATTTGATTATGTAAAACTGTAAGTGCAGACAACTTTAAGAATTAGTTCAAAACACAGCTCGCTTTCCTCCTTGTCCAGATGCCGACGTAAGCTTTAGATCTAAATTTTGATAAGAAAATATTTGGCAGAAATGGATTTTCGAATAATGATTTCTTTACACAGTTTCAGTTGTGTTTATCATGGCAATGGTGTGTTAAACAAGACTTGAATCGAAAAATCTAAATATCCTAGAATGGTGTTTTAACCAAAATCTTTAACAATGACATTTCATATAGTTGCAAGCTTGTACAGACAATAATTATGCTGAGCATGCAATATACGATATGAGAGCTGACAAACTTCACATTTAACATATGTTTTTGGATCCTACAGCTTTTGTCATATTTTGAATGAAATCAAGAAATTTCCAGGGTTTGAACATGGAGATTCGAAAATGGTGCTGAAATCAACTGCGCAAAATATTAGTTTAGAGAAAATATGGGCTTTCTGACTGAACATAATTGTAAAAACTAAAACAGATTCATATTTGTGACTTTGTAATGCATTCGGGTTCCAACAATCCAAGGCATTCACATTTCAAAGATTTTAGGCAAATTAATCACAATTTATCAATTAACTCTAGAGCAAATACACTTCCTCTGCTTAACCCTTACGCCACCGACATCGCCGTTTGGCGACCACGTGGCTCATCGCCGACGTCGCCGAAAGGTGACCAACTAGGGTTACATAGCTGCCAACCCTCCCGAAATTTTCGGGAAACTCCCGAAAATGAAAATCTGACAGGAAATCCCTAAAGTTGTCTTTTTTTCCCGAAAAATGAAAAATAAAAAATCACTTCACGTTTCGGTAATTTTTCGCAAGGTGTCGGTAAAAAGACACATCGGTTTACCAAAACAAATCGACTTCCGCCTGTTACTTCCGTCCGGTACTTCCATCCGCGCGAAAATGGCTTCAGGAAAGCAGTGTCACATGGACTCGAAAAAAAGGGCAAAGGTCAAGTTTTTGCCGCGATACAAAGTCGACTACGCCTTCATTGATGCGTCCAAGAGAGACGAATATCATGCGTTTTGTAAAGAATGCCGTACTGACATCAACATCTCACATGGTGGAAAAAAACACATCGAACTTCATGCCTCTTCTGCCAAGCACAAGAGGAATGCGACGATGATGCCATGATGGTGGTACATGGTCAAAGCCAACATGAGTGGGGCTTGCTATGAGCAGCAGTTTCCAATAGATTTGTTGAAAAAAGCGAAGTCGGCAACATCAGATGCCTTCAAGGACAGAGAACAACTCAATCCCCCCCCCCCCCCCCCCCCCCCAGCATCCTCCTCCTGTTAGGCTGACAGGTTGTGAAAAAAAAGTGTAGTTCTGAACAGATATAGTAATAGGTGTACATTGTAGGAAAGAAATTTTTCCTTAGTGATCCCCCCCCCCCCCCCCCCCCCCATTTTTTTGTGTTCTTTATTACCATGGTGATGATGATTACTAACATCTTGATAGAAACTTTCAGTTTGCTGTTACAAGACTATAGAGAATCAGATATCCAGGGATGATGAAACAAGAAAATTGCAATATTGGTGGTATCCATTGTATACAGACTGAAAAACCACGACTTCCAAAGCATCTTTCATCGTAGCTAGATAATCTAGGAGCAAAGAGCAACACAAATGGACATTAGTCTGGAGACTTTTCTTCTCTGCGTAACCTGTCAAGCCACAGTTTACTTGTTGGACTGAAGTGGTAAGTTGAAGTGCTTTCTAATGTTGAGCAATGTGTGATGACTGTAATTTTTGTAATCTGTATGCTTTGCTATCAGTACTGTACATGTCTAATTCTAGCATGATGAGATGGAAGAAATATCCCCTTTTCGACCTGAGAAAAGCTAATTTTTTTTACCTCCAAATGTGCATGTACCCATCAGCGTCTGGGGCGTTGCCCCCAGACCCCCAGCAGGGGCATTGCCCTTGCACCCCCACCGGGGGCCTACGGCAGCCCCTGGACCCCCACCTTCTCACAGGAATTTCTGTTCCAACAGGTTGGCAGCTATGGGGTTACCTAATTCCTGATATTCTCAGTCTCTAATCTGATGAGACAGAAAGCCAGAAAGGAACGTCATAGTTGGGTGATTCCCTGACCTGTGCACACAGCCATTTGCTTCCTCAGAGCACTGTTCAGTTAAGTGTTCTTTATCAATTTATTCCGATTATTTTTCCATTCGCTATGACGTCACAACCAAGCACTTCACGTACTCAGCCGTGCCCTACATTTACCACAGATCAGGTGCTAGAAATATTGAAAAGACGGTCAGTTGATCCTGATTCAGATAAAGAACACCCAGATTGTGAGCAGGCCCTAAGTGAGATGGGGAGCTTGACCGCATTATCACAGTAGCTGACTGTTGGACGCGTGCCAAGTGGCTGAGCAGTGCGTCTCGTCTCGCACACACACACAGAGGCCCTTCAACAAGCTTAGTGTTGCTGGCTGGTGGGCCAACTGTTGAGTGACCGACTCGCACGTAACAGTGAGAGAGGCGTTATAGGGCTAACAGCTACGAGATAATGAATGAACTGCAAGCCCAGATGGCTTACCAGGAATCAAGGTCAAAGGGGGCGTGGCTGACTGACCCATGTCAGAGGTCTGCTGCAGAGATGAGTTGGGGTGGCGAGCTGAACTCATAGGCCCTAGAAGAATTGCTTCCCTGGTTATAGAGACCCACAGGCAAGTGAATGACTTTGTTTTCATAAAAAATATTGCTTTCAACAGTGAGAGTGAAAGGGATGTATGTGCATGTGTAGTAGTAGTACTTTAATTTTACGTCTTTTCACAAACTATGTGATATTAGACAAGAAAGGAGAGATAGACAGGCAAATAGAGGGAGGGAGATAGAGATTGTTCATGTTGCGCGCGCGCGCGCACGCGCGCCTGTATGTGTGTGTGTGTGTGTGTGTAGGGACGGGGTGGGGCTGGGAGTGAGCGGAGGGTGGTGTACGTAACAGAAAACAATTAGACAGATAAACGAATAAAGAAACAAACCTACACGCACTATCAATATCAGATTAAAGCAAATACCTGACTGGACTACAAATCAAGCAAAAAGTAACTTTCAAAGCAAAATCAATATCAGAAAAAATATCTGTCACAGACATGCCTGATAAATGTGGCAGAAATGCCTTGAGAGGCACACATTCGAACAAAACATGATCTCTTGTCAATTTTGTTTCCCCGCATATGCATTTTGTTGCAGAGCTATATTTAGTTCTAAAAGCATCCAGTTTCAATCGATGAAATATTGAAACGAAGTTTCTGTATTGATGCATATCATACATGTGCAGATTTTGGATGCTTTTGAAATGATCAATACTAAAAAGAGGATTTAATTGTGTCTGAACATGAGTAACAGCTTTGTTCTGCCCATTTCTAAAATATTCCCAAGCTGTTTGTTTTAAAATTTGTTGACTCTCTTTCAAAGTGAACAGTATGGAAATAGTTTGTACCCTCGTTCCATTTTCAGCGCCTTTTTTCGCACATCTGTCAGCAAGTTCATTGCCCGAAATTCCACAGTGTGAAGGAACCCAGAAGAAAGTTATATCTGTTCCTTTACATATCAAGACGTGGATTAAATGCTGAATTTCCTTCAAAATGAAGTTATCTGAATTTGAATTAAAAAACTTAATCGATTGCAACACTGACAGCGAATCTACACAAAACAACACTTTAAAAATTGACTGTGGTAAATCAATTAGAAATGTCAACGCCATCAGTATCGCTATCATTTCAGCTACGAATATGGAGCGATATTTTCCAACGAAATATGCTTTTTCTACTTTCAGCGATGGAATAACAAATGCTGATCCGGCCTCTTTGTTACTCGTCAACGATCCATCTGTGTACACCTTAAGATGGTTAGAATATCTATCTTGAATTTGCATCTTCGTTAAATATGACAAGATGTAAGGCTGATTTGCTTTCTTTGTATCAGTGTAATCAAGATCAAACTTCGCCCTCTTTCTTTCCCAAGTTGGAATGGGATCTATAAGAGACGTTTTTGACAAAGACTTAACATCTATATTACTTTTCTTAAACAAATCAGCAGTGTATGAACTGATAGTGCACAGAGTGGCAATATTTTTTGCTCTTTTTGGATAATCACTCTCTGGGTTTATAGATATTTCCGTTTCATTCACACCTTCCATGGTTGTACATTTCATGAAATATTTTGCAAGTGATAGATTCCTATATTCATTTAACGGTAAAACGTCTATTTCTCTGTATGTCCCCAAAGTGGAGGCATATACCGGAACTCCTAGGCATAATTTGAAGGCTTTGCTATCTACACTTTGTAGTTTTTGTAACAAATATTTAGGTGCGCTAAAGAAAGCCTCTTGGGCATATGATAATTTAGAACGAATTAATGCCAAAGCCAAGAGCTTTAATGTTTTTCTATCTTGGCACCAGCTTTGCTTGCTCAAAATTTTCAGAAAATTTAAAGTTTTTCTTGCCTTATTTAAAAGGTAATCAATATGGATATTCCATGTGAGTTTCGATGTGAAGTGGACACCTAAAAATTTAATTAAGTGTACGTACGCAAGTGTTATCCCATCCAGCTTAGAAGATGGTAAATCAGAGGGATCATCCCCATTGTTGAATAAAACCATATGAGTCTTTTCATGGGAAAGCTTTAGACCATTTATAAACAAGTATTTGCTAAGGTTATCAAGCTCTGCCTCATAAAGTTTTCTGTGGTAGTTTATTGCTCTTTTGGGTGTGTTTTTTCTCATACAAGTATTTATCCACATACACAGATCATCGGCATATTGTACAACTGTAGCATTTTTAGTTACATGTTTTGGAAGATCATACAGCAAAATATTAAATAGCATTGGAGCTATTACAGAACCTTGAGGAATACCCATATCCAATGGTTTAAAACTGGAATGTGTTTTGTACTCTGACCTGTAAACTTCTTTGTGTTAGAAATTCTTTAATATAACTGTAAAAATTACCTGAAATCCCAATCGCCTTTAATTTATATAACAATCTAGCATGCCATACACTATCAAAGGCTTTTTTAATATCAAAGAATGTAGCCAGAACACTCTTCCGTCTGGCAAACTGATATTTGATTTGAGTTGTTAACTTTACGATATGATCAGTGGTAGATCTTCCCTTTATAAAGCCTGCTTGATTAGTAGGTATTATATAATTTTTGTTACAAAAATAGATAAGTCTATTAAGTACAATTTTTTCCATAAGTTTTGCAGCATGAGAAGTCAGAGCGACAGGTCGATAACTGTCGATGTTTCTGACAGGCTTTCTTTGCTTTATAATTGGGATTACTATTGACTGTTTCCAAATAACTGGCATAAGACCATCTTTCCAAATCTTTTGAAATATTTTTAATAAAAAGAAAAAAAAAGTTTTCTGGCATGTGTTGTAACATTTGATTTGAAATACCGTCCAGCCCTACTGACGAGGTTTTATTGCATTTAAAAGAGACGGCATCCTTTAATTCTTGTGTGGTTATGGTTGCATTTATGAAATGGTCATTATTTGGAACTGGTTCATCATAAAGTTCTGTTTTTTCTTGCTTTTCCCGATGTTGTCTGCATTCGTGCGGAAGGCTTTCCAGGCGCATGGTCTTAGAAAACATATTAGCAAAAGCTTCGGCTTTTTCATATGGAGTCGGGAATTTTTTAGTCTCCATATTAATAGGATATCTTGGAATATTTATCCCTTTTTTCATAACTTGAAACTTTTTCCATACCTTTTGAAGATCTTTATGCTGGGAAACTTCTCTTGCACAAAATGATGACCAGTAAAGTCGCTTTGCTTTTGCAATAACTCTGTTAGAGTGTGCCTTTGCTTTCTTCATTTCTTGATGGTTTTCCTCACTTTTGTTTTTAATATATTCCTTGTATTTAAGCTTCTTTAAAGCTACAGCTTCTTCACAATCTTTGGTCCACCAGACATTCCCAGCATGAGGTGTTTTTTGTATATGATTAGATTTAGGTATGGAACCATTTGCAGCGAAAAGTATCAGTTTGTTGAAATTTGAATACATATTATCCACACTCTCTTCTATTCCACAAACACTATCTACATCTATGCTGGTAAGGAGAGTTTTAAACTTCTCCCAGTCGGCAAATTTATAATTGTATTTGGGAATTTTGTCCTCTGGTAATTCCTGAATATTACACATTTCATTGACTGTTATTATGATCGGCAAATGATCACTTCCGAGAGTGTCCTCGTAAGTTTGCCAAGTGCAATCAAAAGCTAACTGGGGAGAAATCAAAGACAAGTCTATAGCACTTGCTTTATGTGTAGAAATATCTGGAATTCTGGTTACACTTCCATTATTGAGCAAATACAAATCGGAATCGACAACATTTTCAACAAAACGGTTGCTGGTTACAGTAGAACAACCCTTTTCCCAAAAAGGAGTGTGTGCATTGAAATCACCGGCAATCAGCCATTTTTCATTCGTGCTTTGTATTGCGTGTAGCCACTCAGTGTTTTGGTCAGTTGGCCCTTTCGGCAGATATACAGAAACAACATTGAGAACAATGTTGTTAAGTTTCACACTGGCCGCGCATGAATATAAGTGTGGTAGATCAGATGGTGCCGGTGATGGACAGTGAATATATTCTGTACCTTCTCTGATATAAATAGCTGTGTTGATTTTTTCTTTTGAATCAGAAACTCTATTATGTACAGTATTATGTGCATGTGTGTGTGTGTGTGTGTGCGTTCCCTTTTTCTTTCTTTCATGTGTGTGTACAAGTGGGGCATAAGAATGTGTGTGTGTGTGTGTGAGTGTTCCCTTCTCTTTTTCTTTCTTTCTTTCATGTGTGTGCCAGTGGGATGTAAGCAGTTTGTGTGTGTGTGTGTGTGTGTGTGCATGTGTGTGTGGTTTCTTTTCTGCATAACCTCATTAGTCATATCACTAATTATTCCTCTGAATGTTGTTTCAGGAGTGCTGGTGAACACGGATGATTTCCAACTTGTGGACTTATTCCAGCTCTTTTTCTGCTGTTGGGGTATGTTGATTTATTGCTGTTTTTTTTTTCTTCCATTTTTCTGTTGGATATTACATACTTTCTGGTCTTTATTTTGTGAGTGGAGAGTTTTTCCTTCTTTGTTCAGAGTTTGATTGCATGCTTTCTTCTTTTTTTATGTTGACACTAAGGATAGCATTAGATTTTTCATTTTGCATTTTTTTTTGCACTTGAAATTACCAAAAATGTGAAATTGTTGTTGTCTAACCATTACTAACATTCTGTAATTCAACAAAAGTACAGTTTATTTTCTCCATTTTCCAAAAAACAGCTTGAGAATTGGTTGCTTAGTTCCAGAGATATCCGCATTTCACATGCTGGTGGCTGGCGATGGGGATTTATGCAAAACAGGACGTCTGGTGGTGAAAGGGTTAAGCTCATCAAGAGATATGAGCATACTGTGGCACTGGCTGATGAAGATCCAGCAGTCATTCTCATAGCTGTTGGAGATTGTGTGAAGATGTCGTCTGCCCTTACATCTGTCCCTGAAACAAATAAAAGGTGGTGTATATTGGATCTTTCCTGGGGAAATCGACCAATGAAATGTCAGGTACCTCAACGTTCCCTGCTATTCTACCTGCCTCATAAAGACAGTTGTGCACCCTCTTTGACAGTGTTAACATGCAGAGTCCCCCCCCCCTTTTCCCCAATCCACAAGCAATAATCAGTAACAGCTCCTGCCAATTTCAGGAGTTCTCTGAACAATTTTAGTGGTACTGTGGTAGTGAAAATCACACACACACTCAGAGAGCTTTCCTCAATGGTCAGATGTTACCTAAATGTATTCCAACAGAAAACTGCTCCTACTCACACATACTTAGTTGTGTGAAGACAGTGATTGAAAAAACAAGGCAATCTCTTGGGCATAGTAATGTTCAGCAGTTTACTTGTGGCAACAGCCTTGAAATTGGGAAGTCGCATCAATCTGCCACGTTCAAAAACAAACTGATTTTAACTGCTCTTGTTTTCGTACAACACATACAAACATGTCTTAGCAGTTTACTTGTGGCGACAGCCTTAACATCAAGGAGTCACATCTTTCTGCCATGGTAAAAAACAACAACAACTGATTTTAAGTGCATTTGTTTTCGTACAACACATACAAACATGTCTTAGCAGTTTACTTGTGGTGACAGCCTTAACATCAAGGAGTCACATCTTTCTGCCATGGTAAAAAACAACAACTGATTTTAAGTGCATTTGTTTTCGTACAACACATACAAACATGTCTTAGCAGTTTACTTGTGGCGACAGCCTTAACATCAAGGAGTCACATCTTTCTGCCATGGTAAAAAAAAACAACAACTGATTTTAAGTGCATTTGTTTTCGTACAACACATAGAAACATGTCTTAGCAGTTTACTTGTGGCGACAGCCTTAACATCAAGGAGTCACATCTTTCTGCCATGGTAAAAAAAAACAACAACTGATTTTAAGTGCATTTGTTTTCGTACAACACATAGAAACATGTCTTAGCAGTTTACTTGTGGCGACAGCCTTAACATCAAGGAGTCACATCTTTCTGCCATGGTAAAAAAAAACAACAACTGATTTTAAGTGCATTTGTTTTCGTACAACATGCACAAACATAATAATACAATCTAATAATATAAAAACACAATCCCCCCCCCCCCCCCCCCCCCCCAAAACAAAAAGAAACTGAGGAAAAAAGCATTTACATTCACACAAGCATACATTAGCATGCATTTCTGTATACACTATCAAATACATAAGTACATCTATACCTACATACATATCACAAACGTGATTACATAAATGCCTTCATATGAACATGGATCTTTATAGGTGAGACATACCATCCATTACATGACATACAGTTCTGTAAATTGTTATTTGAAACAAGCGTGAGGAGAAAAATTAGTGCAAGAGATTCTTATGTTAGTGTTCCAAGTACATTTTTTGGTTCCAGAGCACAGTAATCCGATCCGATTTTATTAAAAAAAATTTTGAACTGCTTGTTGAATAAGTGGTTCATAACTTGACCCTTTTGGAATGAGCAAGGGTTGCTCCATATTTAGTTTCACTTGAAAATAATAAACACATCTCTGAACTTGTGAAATACCCAGTTTGATATTTGCAGGAAAAGTGATATGACGCGCAACATAGAGCAGCAAAGCTATCAGCTTACGAGTGCTTATATAATCAACCAGTCATTAACTGATTAAACAATGAGCTAGGCTGACCACAGTCCACCTGCACCTACACATTCAGGGCTGCATGGCAGTTCTACATCCACCCTGACCACTGACACTGACCATCAACTCAACACTTTCAGGGCTGCATGGCAGTTCTACATCCACCCTGACCACTGACACTGACCATCAACTTCAGGGCTGCATGGCAGTTCTACATCCACCCTGACCACTGACACTGACCATCAACTTCAGGGCTGCATGGCAGTTCTACATCCACCCTGACCACTGACACCGACCATCAACTCTGCACCTTCAGGGCTGCATGGCAGTTCTACATCCACCCTGACCACTGACACTGACCATCAACTCTACACCTTCAGGGCTGCATGGCAGTTCTACATCCACCCTGACCACTGACACAGACCATCAACTCTACACCTTCAGGGCTGCATGGCAGTTCTACATCCACCCTGACCACTGACACCGACCATCAACTCTACACCTTCAGGGCTGCATGGCAGTTCTACATCCACCCTGACCACTGACACTGACCATCAACTCTACACTTTCAGGGCTGCATGGCAGTTCTACATCCACTCTGACCACTGACACTGACCATCAACTCTACACCTTCAGGGCTGCATGGCAGTTCTACATCCACCCTGACCACTGACACTGACCATCAACTCTGCACCTTCAGGGCTGCATGGCAGTTCTACATCCACCCTGACCACTGACACTGACCATCAACTCTACACTTCCAGGGCTGCATGGCAGTTCTACATCCACCCTGACCACTGACACTGACCATCAACTCTGCACCTTCAGGGCTGGATGGCAGTTCTACATCCACCCTGACCACTGACACTGACCATCAACTCTACACTTTCAGGCTGCATGGCAGTTCTACATCCACCCTGACCACTGACACTGACCATCAACTCTACACTTTCAGGGCTGGATGGCAGTTCTACATCCACCCTGACCACTGACACGACCATCAACTCAACACTTTCAGGGCTGGATGGCAGTTCTACATCCACTCTGACCACTGACACTGACCATCAACTCTGCACCTTCAGGGCTGCATGGCAGTTCTACATCCACTCTGACCACTGACACTGACCATCAACTCAACACTTTCAGGGCTGCATGGCAGTTCTACATCCACTCTGACCACTGACACCGACCATCAACTCAACACTTTCAGGGCTGCATGGCAGTTCTACATCCACTCTGACCACTGACACTGACCATCAACTCTACACCTTCAGGGCTGGATGGCAGTTCTACATCCACCCTGACCACTGACACTGACCATCAACTCTACACCTTCAGGGCTGGATGGCAGTTCTACATCCACCCTGACCACTGACACTGACCATCAACTCTGCACCTTCAGGGCTGGATGGCAGTTCTACATCCACCCTGACCACTGACACTGACCATCAACTCTACACTTTCAGGGCTGCATGGCAGTTCTACATCCACCCTGACCACTGACACTGACCATCAACTCTACACCTTCAGGGCTGCATGGCAGTTCTACATCATCTCTGACCACTGACACCGACCATCAACTCAACACTTTCAGGGCTGCATGGCAGTTCTACATCCACTCTGACCACTGACACCGACCATCAACTCAACACTTTCAGGGCTGCATGGCAGTTCTACATCCACCCTGACCACTGACACCGACCATCAACTCTGCACCTTCAGGGCTGCATGGCAGTTCTACATCCACCCTGACCACTGACACTGACCATCAACTCTACACCTTCAGGGCTGCATGGCAGTTCTACATCATCTCTGACCACTGACACCGACCATCAACTCAACACTTTCAGGGCTGCATGGCAGTTCTACATCCACTCTGACCACTGACACCGACCATCAACTCAACACTTTCAGGGCTGCATGGCAGTTCTACATCCACCCTGACCACTGACACCGACCATCAACTCAACACTTTCAGGGCTGCATGGCAGTTCTACATCCACCCTGACCACTGACACTGACCATCAACTCTACACCTTCAGGGCTGCATGGCAGTTCTACATCCACTCTGACCACTGACACCGACCATCAACTCCACCTTCAGGGCTGCATGGCAGTTCTACATCCACCCTGACCACTGACACTGACCATCAACTCTACACCTTCAGGGCTGCATGGCAGTTCTAACATCCACCCTGACCACTGACACTGACCATCAACTCTACACCTTCAGGGCTGCATGGCAGTTCTACATCCACTCTGACCACTGACACTGACCATCAACTCTACACCTTCAGGGCTGGATGGCAGTTCTACATCATCCCTGACCACTGACACTGACCATCAACTTCAGGGCTGCATGGCAGTTCTACATCCACCCTGACCACTGACACTGACCATCAACTCTACACCTTCAGGGCTGGACGGCAGTTCCATGTCAACTTGACCACTGACAGTAGCCATCACCTTTGCCCTCCCTTCTCGTCTCGTACGTCGATTGATGACAGGTGAAGCTGGTAAAGACAAAGTGTAAGCTGCATACAGAGGAAGCTCAAAGCAAAAGTGTTCAACTGAACAACATGATCCAAAGCAGGGAAAGGGGTATGCTACCAGACGACCCCATGGGGAAAAAAGCGCATCCAAACATGATTAAAAAAACAAAGGGAGGGGGTATGCAAAAGATCGATCAAACAAGGCAGGAAACGCATCCAAAGACGGAAGAAAGGAGAAGGTGGGTTTCTAAGCCACACACTTTGTATGAATGAGGATAAGCAACAGATATTCCCATACAGAGGTTATGTGTGTTTTGACCATACACCGTCAACGAATGAGGACGAGTAGAAAACTGCCCATATACAGATAACAGTCCCAACTTCTGAAAGTTGGTGAATGAAGATAACATATAAACCGCTGGGATATAAATCACATCGTGATTTGTTACAGCTGGTAATTGAGGATCAACAACAAACTGCCTGTGTATTGGTTATGGGCGTCCTGACCAGTCACTGTACAAAAATGAGAAGTAGTGGTAAATGAGGACAGGTAGGAAAGTGATCTTACACAGAATATGAGAATTCAAACAACTCACAATCGGTGAATGATGATGAGTAATAAATTACCAGAAAGGAAAGCATGCGCTTCTGCACAGCTGAGAGTCCGCTAATCCGAAACATATTACTTGTTCACCACAAAGATTAAACTAGACACACTCATCACTTCAGAACAAAAGGGACATACTTAAAGTGTCACACAACTTATAGTCGGTTCTGGCACCGTAAGTAGAGAATGTTGACAGTCAGGAGGAGGACGAGGATTTGCAGGCTCAGCATAGACCCTGTCTACTCCAAAGGCTGACTTTGGTCTGCACACACGCCATGCTTGAAATCTTAAACATCACATGCCTCTTCACTATGGTAGATGATGGAAAATGAAAAAAAACACAACAGAAAATCAATTTTGAAAAATACAAAGATATGTGCATTCTAACAGCACTGAGGTTTTTTCTTTTTTCTTTTTTTTTTTTTTTGGGAGGAGGGGGGGAGGTGTATCAATATCAGCCAGCATGGTGGAGTGGTGATATCATTTGGACGTGGACTTAGAGATTGAAGGGTTGAACCTCACACGTATGACACATTTGCAGATAATTCCACCTGAGCTGGCCCCTGCCCCTAGCTGTTGAGTGCTGGCCCCTGCCCCTAGCTGAGTGTGCTGTGGGACTCAAACTGGAAGACGAACACCACACAGTGAAGTTTCATTCACTTCAATAGTTCATGGATGTGTGTGACAGTGTTGTTCAAATTGTAACACCGAAAATACTAAGGGTTTTATTCACTTTATGGATGTGTCTGACATAGTTGTGTAAAAAAACTGGAAAATTGACACCACTCATTGAAGTTTCATATTCACTTCATGGTTGTGTCTGACGTAGAACTTTTAATTGTTTTTGTTGTTGTTGTGCTCATTGAAAGAAAGGGAGTCAGATATGTAGTTGCATGCGGGGCACGTGATTACCTTTGCACATAGGAATGTGTATGTAGAGACCATCCATGACATAACCATACACAGTCTTAATGAATGAGTATGAGCAGAACACTGCCCATATAGAGAGATGAGAGTCCCAACTTCACAGCCGTTGAATGAAGACAAGATATAAACCGCCTGCATGTAAGTCCTGCATGTCCTGATTTCTCACAGTTGGTGATTAAGGATAAATAACAAACTGCCTGTGTATAGAATGTGGGTGTCCTGCCCAGTCACAGTCAAAAACATCTAGCAGAAGAAGCAAACTGCCTGTAGGTCATGGGCATCCAGGATATTAACAGTCCGTAAATGACCAGCAGCCGTGGTGAAGTGGTTAGCATCGCGGACTCCCAGCTGGGAGGTCGTGGGTTCGAATCCCATCAGAGTCATGTGGGTTTTTCTGCCCCGACCGGCTCCTACCCAGAGTTGAGTTTGTTGCGGACTCAGTTGGGAAGACTGGGACCACACAGTCGAGTTTCATCCACTTAATGGATGCGCTTCTGAGAGTGTTCCTCAAATTTCCTAACCAACACTGCAGGTGCCTGTATCTCTCGGGCCTGGTTGACGCCGGGATATATTATGAAAGGAAGCGTAGAGTACAGCCCTGTCATGTAGTCTCAGACCGACATGCAAATCCGTAGCATCATCTTAATCATCCTCATTCTCATCGATCAGCATTAAAAAAAAAATGTCTCAAATTCTGTGGCCCTTCATGCCCTGCTCTCATGGTGACCTCAGTTTTGATGTCCTCTCCACGTCTGTGGTCTTGGTTTGGTTCCGTCGGGGTCACCGGTATCGGCGAGTCCATGGGGGCTGTCGTTGGACGGACGTGGTGGCGGCCTCCGGAGGGAGAGCTCACTCACGCTGGCTCCGGGACTAAGCAATTATCGTCGTCAGTAGGGGTCTTAGTAGGTGGTGTCCTGCGTATGTTAGATCAGAACAGGCGCCACTGAACACCACCGAAATGACTCGGCAGCAGTGCAGTGTCTTCTCCGGTGGGTTGCCTCTTGACGACTTGACATTGACTGCTCCCCATGGATTGTCGGTGCCGGGGCTGCAGCGGGGCTGACCGGGCTGTGGCTGTGGACGGGGTGTCGGAATGAGCGGCGTGTGTGCACTGCCTCTGAGGTGGCGCAGAGGTTGGGACAGCAAAAAAAAAAAAAAAAAAAAAGCCCGTAAATGAAGGTAGGTAGGAATGTGACTTAACAGAGATTATGAGTATTTAGACTGCTCACACTTGGTGAATGATGATAAATTACAAGTGTGTATGTCTGTTCAACAGACAGTCAGCTATCTGAAACATATTACTTGTTCACCACCAAGATTAATATAGACACACTCAGCACTTCAGGACAGAAGGGAGATAGACAAATGTTCACACAGCTCACCGTTGGTTCTTCTGGCGTCGTATGATGAGGACGTTGACAGCCAGGAGCAGGATGATGATGATCTGCAGACCCAGAACAGCCCCAGTCATCTCCACAGGATAACTTTGTCTCCCACCTTCAACACATGTCATGTCCAGTCATCTCCACAGGATCACTTTGTCTCCCACCTTCAACACATGTCATGTCCAGTCATCTCCACAGGATCTTTTGTCTCCCACCTTCACACTCACTTGTCCCATTCACATGTCATTTCCCACAGGATCACTTTGTCTCCCACCTTCAACACATGTCATGTCCAGTCATCTCCACAGGATCACTTTGTCTCCCACCTTCAACACATGTCATGTCCAGTCATCTCCACAGGATCACTTTGTCTCCCACCTTCAACACATGTCATGTCCAGTCATCTCCACAGGATCACTTTGTCTCCCACCTTCAACACATGTCATGTCCAGTCATCTCCACAGGATCACTTTGTCTCCCACCTTCAACACATGTCATGTCCAGTCATCTCCACAGGATCACTCTGTCTCCCACCTTCAACACATGTCAGTCCAGTCATCTCCACAGGATCACTTTGTCTCCCACCTTCAACACATGTCATGTCCAGTCATCTCCACAGGATCACTTGTCTCCCACCTTCACACATGTCATGTCCAGTCATCTCCACAGGATCACTCTGTCTCCCACCTTCAACACATGTCATGTCCAGTCATCTCCACAGGATCACTTGTCTCCCACCTTCAACACATGTCATGTCCAGTCATCTCCACAGGATCACTCTGTCTCCCACCTTCAACACATGTCATGTCCAGTCATCTCCACAGGATCACTTTGTCTCCCACCTTCAACACATGTCATGTCCAGTCATCTCCCACAGGATCACTTTGTCTCCCACCTTCAACACATGTCATGTCCAGTCATCTCCACAGGATCACTTTGTCTCCCACCTTCAACACATGTCATGTCCAGTCATCTCCACAGGATCACTTTGTCTCCCACCTTCAACACATGTCATGTCCAGTCATCTCCACAGGATCACTTTGTCTCCCACCTTCAACACATGTCATGTCCAGTCATTCCACAGGATCACTTTGTCTCCCACCTTCAACACATGTCATGACCAGACATCCACAGATACTATGAACACATGTTGGTATCACAATAACTGTAAAATAAACAAATAAAATATTTTGAAAAATATCAACATATGTATATTTTAACAGGCATGAGGTTTTTTTGTTTCTTGTTTGTTATTTTATTTTATTTTTTTTGGGAGGAAGGGGGGGGGGGGGGATGGGGGGTGAGGGTGTGCGTGTGTGTATTGATATTAGCCAGCATGGTGGAGTGGTGATATCACTTGGATGTGGACTGGGAAATTGAAGGGTTGAACATCACAGGTGGCATGCATAATGAACGTGTCTTTCAGTGGGTCTTTTCATGCCTTCTTAATGAAGACTGCAGCAGAACAAACTGAGGTGTGGCTGTGTGTGGGACAGTCAGAGTGAGGGAAGTGGAGAAATACTACAGACAGGGTACAGCCACCATGAACTGAAAGCAGTCTATTACTACAGACAGGGTACAGCCACCATGAACTGAAAGCAGTCTATTACTACAGACAGGGTACAGCCACCATGAACTGAAAGCAGTCTATTACTACAGACAGGGTACAGCCACCATGAACTGAAAGCAGTCTATTCACATCTGAAAACAAAAACAAAACAAAATAACCAATAAATTTGTGAACAGAAAATCCATTGAAATGTGAAAAAAAAGGGTTTGCAATGAACAGTCATTTGCACAGATAAAGGTTGATTCAAGATGCCCCCAAATCTCTTGGCTGTTTAAACCTTTAATCAAAAGTCACCAGTACTCCACCAGTATCCATCAAACGACTGCAAAACAAATTGTGGACAATAAGTTGTGGGTATTTAACAGTGACCAGTCAATATGAATATCTGATTATGGAGACTGAATGGTGGACAATTAAAATGAAGATTTAATTCTGGTCATTTACAGGCAAAAATTTTTTTTGGTGAACATTCATGTAAAAATAGACATTTAATAGCACTGGACATTTCAGGATGGAACATTTATTCAGTGAACTGACTGACTGTATGTGGTGTCTTATTTGCCGCTAATTGTTCTTTAAAATCAATAAACAAAACAAAAAACAAACAAAAAAAAAAGAAATATGGAGCAAATGATCAAATGAAAAAAAAGTTTTCTTTGGACAACTCATAATACACATGTGACACAAACAAATGACATGTTTCCCCCGTTTATTAACTGCATATTCATAAAAACCAGAACACACACACACACACATCACTCATGCACGCACACATACATGCGCGCGCGGACACACACACACACACGCACACACACACACACACACACACACACACACACACACACACACACCAACAAAGTGACTACTGAGTAGACATCTCATCACCCTACTATAATGGGTTAGATGGAGGAGAGAGGGGGTGGGGTGGGGGGCAAGTGAGGGGCACTGGCATAATACCACTACAAATGAGACAGTGACCAAAAATACCCTGCAGGATGCTTTCCTTTCTCTCTGCCTTTGTACAAGGAAAGACAAACAGTGGGCAATCCATCCGTACATCCTACTTTCAGTTGCTATGACATCAAAAATGCGCAGTATTTTGTGTCCTACTTTTAGCTGCCGTAGAATTAAAGTGTGCAGCGTTTGTACTTTCAGCTGCCGTAGAATTAAAGTGTGCAGTGTTTTGTGTCCTACTTTCAGCTGCTGTAGAATGACATTAAAAGCATGCAGTGTTTGTGTCCTACTTTCAGCTGCTGTAGAATTAAAGTGTGCAGCGTTTGTGTCCTACTTTCAGCTGCTGCAGAATGACATTAAAACATGCAGTGTTTGTGCCCTACTTCCAGCTGCTGTAAAATGACATTAAAAGCATGCAGTGTTTGTGTCCTACTTCCAGCTGCTGTAGAATAACATCAAAAGCATGCAGTGTTTGTGTCCTACTTCCAGCTGCTGTAGAATAACATCAAAAGCATGCAGTGTTCATGTCCTACTTTCAGCTGCTGTAGAATAACATTAAAAGCATGCAGCGTTTGTGTCCTACTTCCAGCTGCTGTAGAATAACACTAAAAGCATGCAGTGTTTGTGTCCTTCTTTCAGGTGCTGTAGAATAACATCAAAAGCATGCAGTCTTTGTGTCATACTTCCAGCTGCTGTAGAATAACATCAAAAGCATGCAGTGTTTGTGTCCTACTTTCAGGTGCTGTAGAATGACATTAAAAGCATGCAGTCTTTGTGTCCTACTTTCAGCTGCTGTAGAATGACATTCAAAGCACACAGTGTTTTGTGTCCTACTTCCAGCTGCTGCAGAATGACATCAAAAGCGTGCAATGTTTGAACCCATCTTTCAGCCGATGCAGAGTGGCATCAAAATGTGCGGTATTCTTGCCCAACTTTCAGCCACTGTAGAAAGACACTAAAATGTGCAGTGTTTGCATCCTGCTTTCAACCGTTGTAGGATAACATTAGAGTATGCAGTGTTTGCATCCTGCTTTCAACCGTTGTAGGATAACATTAGAGTATGCAGTGTTTGCATCCTGCTTTCAACCGCTGTAGGATAACATTAGAGTATGCAGTGTTTGCATCCTGCTTTCAACCGCTGTAGGATAACATTAGAGTATGCAGTGTTTGCATCCTACTTTCAACCGCTGTAGGATAACATTAGAGTATGCAGTGTTTGCATCCTACTTTCAACCGCTGTAGGATAACATTAGAGTATGCAGTGTTTGCATCCTGCTTTCTGAGCTGTAGGATAACATTAGAGTATGCAGTGTTTGCATCCTGCTTTCAACCGCTGTAGGATAACATTAGAGTATGCAGTGTTTGCATCCTACTTTCAACCGCTGTAGGATAACATTAGAGTATGCAGTGTTTGCATCCTGCTTTCAACCGCTGTAGGATAACATTAGAGTATGCAGTATTTGCATCCTGCTTTCAACCGCTGTAGGATAACATTAGAGTATGCAGTGTTTGCATCCTACTTTCAACCGCTGTAGGATAACATTAGAGTATGCAGTGTTTGCATCCTGCTTTCTGAGCTGCACAATGACATTTACGCGTGCAGTCTTTGTGTCCTACTTTCAGCCACTGCACAGTGACATTAAAGTGCGCAGTGTTTGCATCCTCATTTCAACTGTTGTAGAGCGACATTGACGTGTGCAGTGTTTGCATCCCACTTTCAAACGCTGTAGCCCACTTGTACTCACAGTGGGAGGTTTCCCTTTTCAAAGGCTTCTGATCTGGCGTATCGCTGGTTGAAGAATCTGGAGAAACCATAGGTGTGACAGTTACCACAGGCTGTTCAGCTTCATCTGGAACAAGCAGGTAATCCGGAGACTTGTTTTGTGTCATAGATGGGATGTGAGAGGGAGAGCAACATCATTTTTTTTTTTTTTTTAATTTTTTTTTTTATGATCCAGCTGTGTATATTATTCGGAATTTTTTTTTTATTTTATTTTTTTAAATTTTTTTTATTTTTATATGTTACTATGTTATACCTAACACCAAAACAACCGCAACTTTGACAGAAATGTGGTTTTCTTTTATGTCTAACCTGCACAGCATAGGCTATAGGGTAGAAGAAGATGATGTTTTCATGTCACCCAACATTTAAAAAAAAAACAAAACAAAAAGACATACATACATGACCTTTCATTTTTTAGAGTGCAATTCCAAAATGAAAAAGTATAGAATAATACAAAGATGTTCATAGTACATGTAACATTCTCCACCAGTGTCAATTGTTTTCATTGATAAGAGGTTCATAGTATTTCCACCTAGAAAGAAAATTGGCATAATCCACGTTGACATAATCTCAGTGTTTCTCTATTTTGTATCGATAATGGAGTTGTACTAAATACGGATTAAGAGATGGCCGACTTTTCTTCATTTTGCAACAGTATATAAAGAACTTGGCGAGCAATATAATGAGGTAAAAAATCTCATCTGCTCCATGATTTTGTGAAAAACCAAGCAAAACAGTTGACTTATCCACTTTTTTTCTCTTGTTCACATTTGCATTTTTGATTAAAGCTGGTTTCTAGGCTTTTCCAAAATTTTTGTACGATGTCACACTGCCAGAATAAATGAGGAATGGTCTCATCTTCAGTTTCGCAAAAACTGCATTTTTCAACATTGGTAACCCCCATTCTTTGAAGGGATACATTTGGTGCCATGATTCTGTGGATTATCCTTATTTGGAACCATTTAAGTTTTGCTTCCTGTATTTTATGTGTTCTGTGAAAAACAGTGTTCCTGTTTATCTTTATTGTTATTGCGTTATTCCATTTTTTACAGCATTTAGGTACCCATTCTTCATCATAGAGAATATCATAATATTTTTTTGTTCCTTTCGATATGGACAGGATTATGTCAAGTGCTTTTATGTTCTCTTTGGCTTTACTGGACTGAACAATAATGCCATGTGCCTTAATATATTTCTTCACCACATTTACACATCCCGTATAAGTCAGAAAGTTTGTCTTCACATTACATTTTAGTCTGAATTCTTCGAAGGTAAGAAAGGTACCATTTTTACGCAGCAGATGATGAACTTGATACACGCCTCTGTCGATCCAGGGTTTATAAGAGATGGCTAGGTTTCCTATCTTAATCTTATCATTGTAAAACAGAGGTTCTGCAATGATTTCATCAGCTCTTTCAAAACACATCTTTCGTGAAAATTCTTTATACGCTTCACATGTATGTTTCCAGAAGCGATTTACATTGACAGTCATTGGGAAAGATGCCCCATATATGTCAATGTTATCTACGACAGGGAATAACGCAGATATAATACCTTTCCACTTTTGTGTATTCTGTATCAGTTTGCGTATCCAAATCAGTTTTAGGCCACTTATAAACTTTTTGATATGAAGTAGGCCCAATCCTCCTTTTTTTTACACTCTTCCTTACCGTTCTTCTACTGATTCTGTTCTGTTTCCTTTTCCAGATGAATTTGAAGCACATACTTTGCAACCCGTTTATGAAGTCATCTGGCGGATTTGGCAAGAGTAACCATAGTTGTGTTATTTTTGAAAGGATTAAACTTTTCAATACTGCGATTCTGCCCAGTGGAGTTATAGACCTTTTAATCCAGATGTTGAATAACCTTTTTATTTCTGAAAATTTTTCATTATAATTCATTTCCTCACAGTCATCTAGGTCTACCGAAAACCATACGCCTAAAATTTTAAATTTTGGTGGATTCCAATTGATCTTCAAATGTGGTAAATGTTTTACTGTCGACCTTTTGTACCTAACCATACTGCTTGCATTTTGCTATCATTCATGTATAAACCAGACTTACAACTAAACACACTGATCGTTTCAATGATTGCCCCAAAAGACGTTGCATCACCCTTGGTCATCATCTGAGTATCATCTGCAAACTGAGCTATTTTATGCTCATTATTATTAATTTTTATACCTTTAATCAATATATTTTCTCTTATCATAGTAGCAAGTATTTCTACGCAGATTAAGAACAGATATGATGAAACGGGGTCGCCTTGTCTACACCCTCTCTCAACTTTAAACCAGGATGAACACTGACCATTTACAATTATTGTGGATTTAATATTTCTATAAAACAATGATATCCACTGGCATATAGTTGGACCGAAATCTGAAAGCTTTCAAGGTTTTCATCATAAAATTCCAATCTAACGTGTCAAATGCTTTCTCAAAGTCAATACATAGCAATAATCCAGTACATTGTACATTGTAATTGTCAGTTTTTCATAGTCTCTCACTCACACATACACACACACACACAAACACACACACATACACACACACGCACACACAGAGAGTCACTCGCACACACAAACACACTCACACTGTATACATGTGCACACACGCCCACATTCACACACACACAGACACACACACACAAACACACACACAGAGTCACACACACACACAAACACACTCACACATACATGTGCACGCACACCCACATTCACACACACACGGGCACACACACACACACACACACACACACACACACACACACACACACACACACACACACACACACACACACAGAGGCAGTCAGCTAATTACCATTGTCACCGAAGTGGTAAATCTGACAGCTAGTGGAAGACTGGTCGTTATTAGGCGGCACCAGCTGACACTTGAAGGTCCCACTGCCATTCAGACTGGACACAGGCATTCTGGCCACCACCTGGTCAATCAGTCGACTCTCCAGAGAGAAACTGTACTTGGAATGGCACTCCGGATCTTTCGCTTCTTCTGTCAGCCAGTGGCAGACCATGACGTCTTCTGTGGAAGACACCCAACTTCCTTGTGAATGGTGGGGAAGTTGCATGATCTAGTAGTCTGTAGCCTCTACCATACAAGATGTTCTTACAGAAAAAAAAAAAATGTAGGACGTACATGGATGATACAGAAAATGCACAAATCAGAAAGATGTGGGAACCCCCCCCCCCCCCCCCCCCCAAAAAAAAAAAAAAAAAAAAAAAAAAAAAAAAAAAAAAAAACAACCAGCCAGCAGCTGAAGTGAAAGGAGCACAGTGTTCCGCGAACCTTCTTCAGGTCTCCGGAACTGGGGCGAGGAAGAAATATGGTCAATTATGTGAAAGGCTTTTGCAAAAAGTCTGCACTGACAGTTCAGGAATCATTTACATCTGGAAACGATTTGTTGACTATATCTATAGGCTGTTGACTATTATCTATAGCTACTGTATGACACAAGTAATTTTTCCCTCTTTTCTCTCAGTGTTTTGATTTTTTTAAAATCTAAAACTTAATTGGTTTGGATGTATGCAAATAGTGTGTATTTTTCTCACTAGCCCAGAAAATGTTTGAGACAGACAGACAAACAGAGAGACTGAGAGATGACCATTTTCAAAACTTGGCACAGGAAACGTTGATGATGGTCTTGCGATTAAATTTAATCTTGTAATTATAGTTAATCATTTCTACTATAAAAAAAAAAACCCAGTGCCTTTTTCCTATGAATAGTTTACTGTAGCGTCCCAACATACTGACACCAGTCTCAATGAACCTGTGTGACAAATTCAATCCAAAGACATGCCAACGCCATGGTATGTAAATCTCTCTCTCTCTGTCTCTCTCTCTCCCTCATCCTCTGTCTGGATCCTGTTACTGAGATAACTCCAGCCCCCCACCCCCCATCTCTTTCTCTGTATGTGTGTGTGTGTGTGTGTGTGTGTGTGTGTGTGTGTGTGTGTGTGTGTGTGTGTGTGTCTGTCTGTCTCTGTCTGTCTCTCTGTCTCTTTCTCTGTCTGTCTGTCTTTTCTTTGTCTGCATCCCTCTTTTGAGATAATTCTGCGCCCCTATTTCTTCTTTCTGTCTGCCTGTCTGTGTGTCTGTCTCTCTGTGGACAAGTCATCAGTTGTTGAAGTAGAAGGAACACCATCAAGCCCCTATGTTCCACTCTCTACAGACTTCTGTCTGAGAACAACAGGTGCTCTAATTCCTCACTGTCCTCTTCTACAGTCTAAGGGTTCATGGTGGTGATTGTAACTGTCTGTCTTCTGTTTAATGCAGACAGTTTCATTGCTGATAATATCATCCGTATGTCCTGCTTAATCTGCACCATCTTTATCATCATCATCATCATCTTCATCATCATCATCTTCATCATCATTGTCATCATCATCATCATCATCAAAAAATAATAATTTACCATGGTCTGACCACACCATCATGTTAAAGTAAAATAGAATCTAAAAAAAAAAAAAAGAAAAAAGAAAAAAAAATCAGTCATTAAAAATGAGTACGTCTTAATCTTCATGCCTGAAAACAATTCTTTTGTACATGTATTTATTCACTATCCGTTATGCCTCCACCATATGGGATTTTGTGCGAACAAATACATTGAACTTTCATCCATTCAGTATCAGGCATTACATTTCTATTTAATTTCTATCTTTCAAACCCTCTCTTAACATTTATCAAAGAGCAGTTCCTGGTCTGGAATCTTCCAAGTTTTTGTTGTTTGTTTGTTCATGTGCCCGTTCGTGTGATTATAAACAGTATGAGTGTGTATGTCTGTGAGAATGTGTCTTTGTACGCATTTGGATCTGAATGTAAAGAATGATATGTTGTAATAAATGTCAGTGATTACTTTTACTACTACTACTATAATCATCATCATCAGTAGCAGCAGCAGCAGCAGTAGTTGTAGTAGTAGTAATAGTAGTAGTGTTGTTGCTGTTGTTGGTGGTGTCATTAATTCTTTATAATTATTATCATACTTTTCACATTTCACACATTTAATATATATATACATATATATACAGTCTACATGTGCTTGTTTTTCTCTTTCATTTCCGTCTGTCTCGTCTGTCTGCCTATCTCTCCCTCCATACCCGACCCTGCATCCCCTCTCCTCTCTTTCTCATGTTGTGAATTTCATAGCTGCCAACCCTCCCGAAATTTTCGGGAAACTCCCGAAAATGAAAATCTGACAGGAAATCCCGAAAGTTGTCTTTTTTCCCGAAAAATGAAAAATCAAAAATCACTTCACGTTTCGGTAATTTTTCGCAAGGTGTCGGTAAAAAGACACATCGGTTTACCAAAACAAATCGACTTCCGCCTGGTACTTCCGTCTGGTACTTCCATCCGCGCGAAAATGGCTTCAGGAAAGCAGTGCCACATGGACTCGAAAAAAAGGGCAAAAGTCAAGTTTTTGCCGCGATACAAAGTCGACTACGCCTTCATTGATGCGTCCAAGAGAGATGAATAGCATGCGTTTTGTAAAGAATGCCGTACTGACATCAACATCTCACATAGTGGAAAAAAACACATCGAACTTCATGCCTCTTCTGCCAAGCACAAGAGGAATGCGGCGATGATGCCATGATGGTGGTACATGGTCAAAGCCAACATGAGTGGGGCTTGCTATGAGCAGCAGTTTCCAATACAGCTGTTGAAAAAAGTGAAGTCGGCAACATCAGATGCCCTCAAGGACAGAGAACAACTCAGTCCCCCCCCCCCCCCCCGCCCCCCCCCCCCCCCCTCCCTTCAGCATCCTCCTCCTGTTAGGCTGACAGGTTGTGAAAAAAAAGTGTAGTTCTGAACAGATATAGGTGTACATTGTAGGAAAGAAATTTTTCCTTAGTGATTCCCCCCCCTCCTCCCCCCCCCCCCCCCCCATTTTTTTTGGTGTTCTTTATTATCATGGTGATGATGATTACCAACATCTTGATAGAAACTTTCAGTTTGCTGTTACAAGACTATAGAGAATCAGATATCCAGGGATGATGAAACAAGAAAATTGCAGTATTGGTGGTATCCATTGTATACAGACTGAAAAACCAAGACTTCCAAAGCATCTTTCATCGTAGCTAGAGTAGAAAGAAACTCGTGGAGAGCGTGGCAGCAGAGAGTCCTCAGAAGAGAAGCCCCCTTCAAGCAAGTGTTTCGGCCCTTATCTCCTGACACTCTAGGGGGGTTGGGCCACACCCGGTTCATGACTCCGGATGTCCCTCTGCTGCCCCCCTTTTTTTTTTCCCCCCCCATCTTGGGACGAACCATGGCTGGGATTCGAACCCATGACCCTCTGGACATGCTCATTTTCCACTTAATGACTCGCGCTTTAACCACTGAGCCACAGGGACACCTGATATTTGTAGGGAAATTTAAGCCTTATGAAGTTCACTTTTGTTCCTCCTTGACCAGATCCAGCTTGAACACCTCTCTGCCGCTTCTGCCATTGCTTTCAGGGCTCTGTTTTTTTCCTTCCCTGCAACTGAGAGCTGTTTCATGAGGCTGTATGCAGACGTTCCTACAAACCCCCTAGCTCCAATTTCTGCAGTGAGGACTTTGACCTGATAGCCTTCTCTCCTCAGGCTGTTTGCCAGATCAGCATACTTTTCAGTCTTGTAGATTTGAGCTGCCTCCATTCTGTTCTCATATGGCACCGTGAGCTCGATCATGATCAGCTGCTTGGTTGACTTAGAGTGGACTACTATGTCTGGTCTCATGCCACTCTTGCTGATGATCTCTGGTGACTCTTCCATTCTGGGAGGTCTGCAGTGCACTCCCAGTCATCTGCCCCGTCCAGCAGACTCTGCCTGCATGTTTCGAGTGGCACTGTTGTTCTTGGCCATGATTTGCTGCCTCCTGCCGTGAAGAATGTTGCGGGTGCTTTTGGAGTCCTGATTTTCCCTTTTGTGGTGTTGGTACTAGCCCAGACTACTTGTACAATCTCTTTGAGCACTTGGTTGTGCCTCCATGTGTACCTTCCTTGAGCCAGGGCTACTTTACATGAGCTTAGGACATGCTCCACTGTTTGTTTTTCATGGCAGAGGGGGCATGCAGGATCGTCTGTTTTCCCCCACTTCACCAGGTTTGCATTTGAGGGCAGAAGGTCATATGCAGATCTGAGAATGAAGCTGATCCTGAGAGGGGCCATGTGCCAAATGTCGTTCCAAGTGAGACTTCTTTGGAGTGCATTCTCCCACGTTGTCCATTGCCCTTGCTGGCTCTGCTGGACTGCTTTTTGGAGTCTTTTTTGGTCTTCTTCTTTTCTCATCTCCTGAATCATCATGTCTCTTTTGGCTTTTCCTTTGGCCTTTGACCACCATTCAGTTTTGGTCACCCCCAGTCCTTGTCTGTTGGTCTGTGTGTGTCCTGTTATTTCTCTGATCTTGAGACTTTCTTTTGCAGAATCCATCGCCTCTTGAACTTTCCATTTTCTGCCTGTCTTCAGCTGGGGCTTGATTGCTTCTACCACCTTGTCTCCTGAGTCCTCCAGCATGCTTTGAAGTCTGATCTTCCCTGCTTTGTATTCCTCCAGGATGGATTTCAGTGGTAGTTTCAGCTTTGCTTGGCGACAGTACAGCGCTATGTCAGTCAGACAGGGTGGGACACCAAGCCATTTCCTTGTGAACTTGTTGATTTTGGCTTCCATTGTCTCCACTATGCTGGTGCAGATGTCGTATATCATCAGAGGCCATAGGAGCTTTGGTATCAGCATGAACTGCAGACACCAGACCTTGTATTTGCCAGGGAGCCCACACTGGTCAATGGTCTCCAAGCCTTCCTCCGCCATCTGCTTGGTTTCTTTTGCTCTTTGTGTGTCTTTCAGCGTATCATCATACCATCTTCCAAGGCTCTTGACTGGTTCTTCTGTGACTGTTGGAATGGCCTGGTTGGCAACACTGAAGACCACAGATCCGGCCACTTTTCCTTTCCTCAGTGAGAGACTCCGTGATTTCTTTGGCTTGAACTTCATTCTGGATGAGGCAACTATGTCGTCCAGCCTCTCCAGCACATGACGTGTCTCGTCTTCTCTGGATGAAATCACTGTAGTGTCATCCATGAAGGCCTTGAGAGGAGGCATCTTGTATCCATGGCCAAGGTCTGTTTGTCTCGCGTTGTTTGTTGCTGCTTTCAAGATGAGTTCCATTGCCAGCACGAACAGTATTGGGGAAATTGCACAGCCCATTGCAATACCCACTTCCAAGTTGATCCAGTCTGTTGTGTACTCCTTGGTAGAGAACCGCATTGAGAAGCCATTGAAGTACTTCTTGAGCATGTCGCGGATGTTCTTTGGCACATGGTACATCTCAAGAGCCAACTGTATCATCTCATGGGGCACAGATCCATATGCGTTTGCCAGATCAAGCCACACTACGTCCAGGTCTCTCTTTTCTGTTTTTGCTTTTTGGATTGCGTCCCAGATCATTGTGGCGTGTTCTACACAGCCAGCCACGCCTGGGATGCCACCTTTCTGGACTGACACATCCAAGTACTTGTTTTCCATCAGGTACTTGGTCAGCCTTGCTGCCCTGACAGAGAAGAAGATTTTCCCTTCGACGGTCAGTAGTGATATTGGCCTGAACTGGCTGATGTCACTTGAGTTTTGCTCTTTGGGGATGTACACACCATCTGCCGTCATCCACTGGCCGCTGATCTTCTGGTTTCTCCAAGCCGATCGCAGCAGCCTGTGGAGCCACTCCAGCACCTTGGGACATTTCTTGTAAAGCTGGTAAGGTATTCCGTTTGGCCCTGGTGATGATTTGGCTCTGGCTTTGTCGACCACCTTCTTGATTTCCGCCAACGTTGGAGGCTTGCCATTGAACTGTTCCTCAGGGTTGGTTGGCCACACCAGACCTTGAATGTCGAGTGGTGCTTTGCTCTGTGGGTCAGAGTATGTTTTCCTCAGATGCTGCTCAAGAACTCCTTTGTCCACACTTAGGGTCCCAGATTTTGGCTGCTCAAACAGTGTTCTGGCAAACTGGAAGGGGTCTCTGAAGAAGCGCTCTTGTGTCTTCTTCTTTTTGCTCTTCCTCTTCCTCGCAGATTCCGCTTTGCTGAGGGCGCTGTGTTTTTCTTTCAGGTCTTTCCACAGTTTTTCCAAGCCTTGTTTTTCAGCTGGCAATGCGGTCTTCATTTGCATCTTGAGGTTTTTCTTTTGGACCCTGATCTTGTCCATCTTTTCTTGGCGTCTGGATTTCTTTGGAGGTGTTTTCTCTTTGGGTAGTTTTGCTCCATAGGCGTCTCTACATGTGGCATACACAATGTCCCCATATGTGGCTAGTTTGTGTTCCAGGGTGCTTTTCCCTATCAGTGCATCGAGTCTTTGGACGATTTTTGCATCCAGTTTCTCCCAATCTTCAGTTTCGTTTGTTCGTGGCAGGTTGAGTTTCAGGCGCCTGGCATCGAGGGCCTGTGCAAATTCCTCATCCGAATCAACAGCGTGGATGTTCTTGGCACTGTGGTTTAAATCCTGGCCTTGGTCTTCCGACGTCTTATCTGCTGATGCAGTGCGCTGCTGCTCATTCAGATGAGTCTTCACACATCCCATCTTTGTTCTGTGGATCTTCATGCCACGGGTGGTAGCGAAACGCTTTCCACAGACACATGGATATTCCATTTGGTCCATGTTCATAGTCCGTTTGGGATTTGCAATAATAATCTAGGAGCAAAGAGCAACATAAATGGACATTAGTCTGGAGACTTTTCTTCTCTGCGTAACCTGTCAAGCCACAGTTTACTTGTTGGACTGAAGTGGTAAGTTGAAGTGCTTTCTAATGTTGAGTAACGTGTGATGACTGTAATTTTTGTAATCTGTATGCTTTGCTATCAGTACTGTTCATGTCTAATTCTAGCATGATGAGATGGAAGAAATATCCCCTTTTCGACCTGAGAAAAGCTAATTTTTTTACCTCCAAATGTGCATGTACCCGTCAGCGTCTGGGGGCATTGCCCCCAGACCCCCAGCAGGGGCGTTACCCCTGCACCCCACCGGGGGCCTACAGCAGCCCCCGGACCCCCGCCTTCTCACAGGAATTTCTGTTCCAACAGGTTGGCAGCTATGGAATTTATTCGTTCTGTGAATTTATGTTTGCTATCATGTCTAATACCGCTTCTTGCTACAAAATTTATGTTTTTGTCCTGCATGTATGTGCATTATATTGTTGATTGGTCTAGACTTTTCCAAACATCTCTCTCTCCCCCCCCCTCCCCTTTCATATGCTGCAGAATTATCTTTTTTAATCACTTACAGCACTGCATTTAGTATTTAAAGTACACACTGTGTGATGTGTTTACTTATTGTGTTTCAGTGAGTGTGTGCTTCATTAAAAAATGTTTCTTTTGATTTTATTTAATTATACTTTGAGATGTGTGTGTGTGTGTGTGTGTGTGTGTGTGTGTATGTGTGTGTGTGCATGTGTGCGGGGCGGAGGGGGGGAGGGAGGTGGAGATTGTTCGTTCGTTTGATTCGTTTAGTTGTTTTTCTTGGTTTATTCTTGCCGTTGTTCATTTGTGCATGACTTCATTAATTTTGTTAGCTTTTCTTTTTGGTAGTATAGTCCATGGTCAGTGTGAGGAGCAGATGAAAAAGTGTAAATGTTTGCCCGCCTATCATCCATGGAAATCAAGAACTGTAACTTCTCCCTCCCTTGTTGTTTCCTTTCCCTTCCGTTTACCCGAGGAAGATTCTGGCTCGGGAAAGTACCGGACGACGATGCTGTGACGTGTGGCCTTGACGTTGACTGTGAGAGGGCACCTCAAGGCAGCCTCGCCCTTGTTCAGTGCCACCATTGTGCCGATACACTCAGCCCTGGCCAGGGAAGAGGTCATTGTAATGACAGCCATCATGATCCACACAGCTGCTGCTGACCCTGTCAACACACGTCATCCAATGGTGTGAGCTGGATGGACTGTTTTGAATTGAAGGAAATGGTCAGTTTATGTTGCACAGCTGCTGACCTCTGGACAGCAAATTTAGTAGTTCTGAGGGATGGGGGAAGAGGTAGGGGTGAGGGGCGATAGATCAAAGCGTTGGATGAAGATGGTCAACTGACAGAGATCCATCCCATCAAGTGAAGATAACCCAGTTCACATGTATAGAAATGCTATTCTTTTCTTTATCCACCCTTTACTTTTGCTTCTTTTTTTTTTTTTCAGAAGAAATAAAATCATGACGTAAATACTGACCTCATAACCCAGATTTAAAATGAGCAAAAAAGACAAGAAATTAGACATGGCCGGCAGTTGCTGTTTCCAGCCCAGTCATGTGCACACGTCATGTCAGGGCTGTGCACACATCATGTCAGGGCTGTGCACACATCATGTCAGGGCTGTGCACACATCATGTCAGGGCTGTGCACACATCATGTCAGGGCTGTGCACACGTCATGTCAGGGCTGTGCACACGTCATGTCAGGGCTGTGCACACATCATGTCAGGGCTGTGCACACGTCATGTCAGGGCTGTGCACACGTCATGTCAGGGCTGTGCACACATCATGTCAGGGCTGTGCACACATCATGTCAGGGCTGTGCACACATCATGTCAGGGCTGTGCACACATCATGTCAGCGCTGTGGGAATCAGCCAGTCTCCTGCTGCTGGTGACACTGGTCACAATGAAAACCTCATCAAAGCTGACCACACAGTTATGTCAGGGCTGTGGGAATCAGCCAGTCTCCCTGCTGCTGGTGACACTGGTCACAATGAAAACCTCATCAAACCTGACCACACAGGTTATGTCAGGGCTGTGGGAATCAGCCAGTCTCCCTGCTGCTGGTGACACTGGTCACAATGAAAACCTCATCAAAGCTGACCACACAGGTTATATCAGGGCTGTAGGAATCAGCCAGTATCCCTGCTGCTGGTGACACTGGTCACAATGAAAACTCATCAAAGCTGACCACACAGGTTATGTCAGGGCTGTGGGAATCAGCCAGTCTCCTGCTGCTGGTGACACTGGTCACAATGAAAACCTCATCAAAGCTGACCACACAGGTCATATCAGGGCTGTAGGAATCAGCCAGTCTCCCTGCTGCTGGTGACACTGGTCACAATGAAAACCTCATCAAAGCTGACCACACAGGTTATATCAGGGCTGTGGGAATCAGTCAGTATCCCTGTTGCTGGTGACACTGGTCACAATGAAAACCTCATCAAAGCTGACCACACATCATGTCAGGGCTGTGGGAATCAGCCAGTCTCCCTGCTGCTGGTGACACTGGTCACAATGAAAACCTCATCAAAGCTGACCACACAGGTTATATCAGGGCTGTGGGAATCAGCCAGTCTCCCTGCTGCTGGTGACACTGGTCACAATGAAAACCTCATCAAAGCTGACCACACATCATGTCAGGGCTGTGGGAATGAGCCAGTCTCCCTGCTGCTGGTGACACTGGTCACAATGAAAACCTCATCAAAGCTGACCACACAGGTTATATCAGGGCTGTGGGAATCAGCCAGTATCCCTGCTGCTGGTGACACTGGTCACAATGAAAACCTCATCAAAGCTGACCACACAGGTTATATCAGGGCTGTGGGAATCAGCCAGTCTCCCTGCTGCTGGTGACACTGGTCACAATGAAAACCTCATCAAAGCTGACCACACAGGTTATATCAGGGCTGTGGGAATCAGCCAGTATCCCTGCTGCTGGTGACACTGGTCACAATGAAAACCTCATCAAAGCTGACCACACAGGTCATATCAGGGCTGTGGGAATCAGCCAGTATCCCTGCTGCTGGTGACACTGGTCACAAATGAAAACCTCATCAAAGCTGACCACACAGGTTATGTCAGGGCTGTGGGAATCAGCCAGTATCCCTGCTGCTGGTGACACTGGTCACAATGAAAACCTCATCAAAGCTGACCACACAGGTTATATCAGGGCTGTGGGAATCAGCCAGTCTCCCTGCTGCTGGTGACACTGGTCACAATGAAAACCTCATCAAAGCTGACCACACAGGTTATATCAGGGCTGTGGGAATCAGCCAGTATCCCTGCTGCTGGTGACACTGGTCACAATGAAAACCTCATCAAAGCTGACCACACAGGTTATATCAGGGCTGTGGGAATCAGTCAGTCTCCCTGCTGCTGGTGACACTGGTCACAATGAAAACCTCATCAAAGCTGACCACACAGGTTATGTCAGGGCTGTGGGAATCAGCCAGTCTCCCTGCTGCTGGTGACACTGGTCACAATGAAAACCTCATCAAAGCTGACCACACAGGTTATATCAGGGCTGTGGGAATCAGTCAGTCTCCCTGCTGCTGGTGACACTGGTCACAATGAAAACCTCATCAAAGCTGACCACACAGGTTATATCAGGGCTGTGGGAATCAGCCAGTATCCCTGCTGCTGGTGACACTGGTCACAATGAAAACCTCATCAAAGCTGACCACACAGGTTATATCAGGGCTGTGGGAATCAGTCAGTATCCCTGCTGCTGGTGACACTGGTCACAATGAAAACCTCATCAAAGCTGACCACACAGGTTATGTCAGGGCTGTAGGAATCAGCCAGTATCCCTGCTGCTGGTGACACTGGTCACAATGAAAACCTCATCAAAGCTGACCACACAGGTTATATCAGGGCTGTGGGAATCAGTCAGTCTCCCTGCTGCTGGTGACACTGGTCACAATGAAAACCTCATCAAAGCTGACCACACATCATATCAGGGCTGTAGGAATCAGCCAGTATCCCTGCTGCTGGTGACACTGGTCACAATGAAAACCTCATCAAAGCTGACCACACAGGTTATGTCAGGGCTGTGGGGAATCAGCCAGTATCCCTGCTGCTGGTGACACTGGTCACAATGAAAACCTCATCAAAGCTGACCACACAGTTATGTCAGGGCTGTAGGAATCAGCCAGTATCCCTGCTGCTGGTGACACTGGTCACAATGAAAACCTCATCAAAGCTGACCACACAGGTTATATCAGGGCTGTGGAATCAGCCAGTATCCCTGCTGCTGGTGACACTGGTCACAATGAAAACCTCATCAAAGCTGACCACACAGGTTATATCAGGGCTGTGGGAATCAGCCAGTATCCCTGCTGCTGGTGACACTGGTCACAATGAAAACCTCATCAAAGCTGACCACACAGGTTATATCAGGGCTGTGGGAATCTGCCCAGTATCCCTGCTGCTGGTGACACTGGTCACAATGAAAACCTCATCAAAGCTGACCACACAGGTTATATCAGGGCTGTGGGAATCTGTCAGTATCCCTGCTGCTGGTGACACTGGTCACAATGAAAACCTCATCAAAGCTGACCACACAGGTTATATCAGGGCTGTGGGAATCAGCCAGTATCCCTGCTGCTGGTGACACTGGTCACAATGAAAACCTCATCAAAGCTGACCACACAGGTTATATCAGGGCTGTGGGAATCTGTCAGTATCCCTGCTGCTGGTGACACTGGTCACAATGAAAACCTCATCAAAGCTGACCACACAGGTTATATCAGGGCTGTGGGAATCAGTCAGTATCCTCCTTCCATCACTGTCCTCTCTGGTGCATAGTTTTACTAATGTTGTTGTATAGTCGCTAAGTCAGGTGGGACGAAGAAGGTGATGTTGGGGTCTGGGACTTACTAATCACAGCACATCCATCCTCTCCTCTTAAAAAAGAACATAAAACAACTCATCTTACCCCTTCTGCCTCCTCCCCTACGAAAAGGTCACTAAACTGAGCATGGTTCCTCCTCCCCTAAGAAAAGGTTCTCGAAACTGAACATTATTCCTCCTCCCCTAAGAAAAGGTCTCTAAACTGAACATTATTCCTCCTCCCCTAAGAAAAGGTCTTTAAACTGAACATGATTCCTCCTCCCCTAAGAAAATCTATTTAACATGGCACCGGGTTACACCAGATTGCGCAGATTTGCACCTTTCATATTTTTTTTTTCAAAACTTTCATGGGGGAGCCCCTGAACCAGCCATCCATCCATCAACTCTGTCCTCCCAAAAAATCTTTTAACCAATTTATTGGCACCCAGGTTGATCGAAACTTTGAACTTCAAAGAGCAACCCCCCCCCCCCCCCACACACACACACACACACAAACTAACTTTCCCTCCCCTGTATGCAAGTTCTGAGATTTGATCAGAATATGTGTTACATATACAATATATAGCCATGGAACACTTCCCTTCCCTTCACACACATAAAAGGTCGTCCCAAAGCACCTGCCCCAACCTTCACACTGATAAACATCGTATACAAAGGCAGAGACAGAAAGAAAGACGGAAAGACAAAATACAGATTGCCAGATAGAAAGAAAGATGAGAAGACAAAACACAGATTGGCAGAGATAAAGGCAGAGACAGAAAGACCAGCCGCCGTGGCGAAGTGGTTAGCGTCGTGTACTCCCGGCTGGGAGGTCGTGGGTTCAAATCCCATCAGAGTCATGTGGGTTTTTCTGCCCCGACCAGCTCCTACCCAGAGTTGAGTTTGCTGCGGACTCAGTTGGGAAGACTGGGACCCCACAGTTGAGTTTTATCCACTTAATGGATGCGTTTCTGAGAGTGTTGCTCAAATTTCCTGACCAACACTGCAGGTGCCTGTATCTCTCGGGCCTGGTTGACGCCGGGATATATTATGAAAGGAAGCGTAGAGTACAGCCCTGTCATGTAGTCTCAGACCGAAATGGAAATCCGTAGCATCATCTTAATCATCCTCATTCTCATCGATCAGCATTAAAAAAAATGTCTCAAATTCTGTGGCCCTTCGTGCCCTGCTCTCATGGTGACCTCAATATCGATGTCCTCTCCACGTCTGCGGCCTTGGTTTGGTTCTGTCGGGGTCACCGGTATCGGCGAGTCCATGGGGGCTGTCACTGGACGGACGTGGTGGCGCCCTCCAGAGGGAGAGCTCACTCGCGCCGACTCTGCGACTAAGCAATTATTGTCGTCAGTAGGTGGCTTAGTAGGTGGCGTCCTGCGTATGTTAGATCAGAACAGGCGCCACTGAACACCACCGAAGTGACTCGGCAGCAGTGCAGTGTCTCTTCCGATGGGTTGCCTCTTGACGGCTTGACATTGACTGCTCCCTGTGGACTGCCGGTGTAGGGGCTGCGGCGGGGCTGTGGACGGGGTATCGGAATGAGCGGCGTGGGTGCACTGCCTCTGAAGTGGCGCAGAGGTTGGGACAGCAAAAAAAAAAAAAAAAAAAAAAAAAGTTGGAAAGACAAAACAGACTGGCAGAGACAGAAAGACAGGAAGACAAAACACAGACTGGCAAAGACAGAAAGAAACACGGAAAGACACAGTAGTCGAGGCAAAGACTCTGACATGTTTGTGTCAAGAGCAAGAAAACTACATTAAACCTCTGCTGCTTTTTTTTTTTTTTTTTTTTTTTTTTTAATGCTGCGCTGGTTCATAAACGTCAGAGTAGTCAACATGATGACTGAGGACGTTAACTGGATGAAGATGAAGACAAAACACAGACTGGCAGAAATAAAGGCAGACACAGAAAGGAAGTTGGTAAGACAAAACACAGACTGGCAGAAATAAAGGCAGACACAGAAAGGAAGTTGGTAAGACAAAACACAGACTGGCAGAAATAAAGGCAGACACAGAACGGAAGACGGTAAGACAAAACACAGACTGGCAGAAATAAAGGCAGACACAGAAAGAAAGTTGGTAAGACAAAACACAGACTGGCAGAAATAAAGGCAGACACAGAAAGGAAGTTGGTAAGACAAAACACAGACTGGCAGAAATAAAGGCAGACACAGAAAGGAAGTTGGTAAGACAAAACACAGACTGGCAGAAATAAAGGCAGACACAGAACGGAAGACGGAAAGACAAAACACAGACTGGCAGAAATAAAGGCAGACACAGAAAGGAAGACGGAAAGACAAAACACAGACTGGCGGAGATAAAGGCTGAGACAGAAGAGAACTTACTAAAGCGGGACGTGTTGCAGGCACTGGTGGGGCCAATTGTGAACTGCAGTTTATACAGCATTTTCATCGTTCCTCGTTAGTTCAGATGTTCACCCAGGGACTTCTTTCGTTTGTCTTTTTGTTCAGCTATTATGAAAGGCAGGAAATAATGGACGATACTTATTGTGAGGTGTCCCCGACTTGCAGTTCCAGGATGTTCCACAGCAGGCTCTACGCAAAGAAAAATAAAAGGCACAAATGTCAACTTTGTATGTGTCACGCTTAATTAATGATGACGAGTGCCAAAAGTGAACGACTGCATCCATCTTTACTCCAGGAGAAGATAACTTACTGACGGAAAGGAACTTTTGGAATCTTTCGTTGAACTTCTCGTCAATGGATTATCTTCTCTTGCGGGTGAATGTTGGTAAATATGACTTGCGTAATGTTGACATCACACTAACACTGTTGGCGTCAACATTATACAGTTGTGTTTTTTTTTGCCTAATGTTGCCATTAGTGGACCAGCTTTTTCTTGATGTGGATAATTGTGATCTAATGTTGCCATTAGATGACCAGCTTTTTCTTGATGTGGATAATTGTGATCTAATGGCTGGACAATGACATCTTCCAGTTCAAACTACAATCAAACAGACAATGAGAATCAGAGAGAGAGAGAGAGAGAGAGAGAGAGAGAGAGAGAGAGAGAGAGAGAGAGTGTGTGTGTGTGTGTGTGTGTGTGTGTGTGTGTGTGTGTGTGTGTGTGTGTGTACTGGCAAGCAGGTTTAAACAAAGTGAATAAACGAGGGAGCGAGAGACAAGCAGATGTCACAGATTACACCAGGATAGACTGACAGACAGATAAACAAGAAGGCAGAAACACCGACGAAACGTGAGCTAATAACAGAGTAAAAACATATTATGCAAAAGAGCAGTCATAGTTAGTAGATGTGTGTGTGTGCGTATGTGTGTGTGTGTGTGTGTGTGTGTGTGTGTGTGTGTGTGTGTGTGTGTGTGTGTGTGTGTGTGTGTGTGTGTGCATGTGTGAGTGTGTGTGTGTGTGTGTGTGTGTGTGTGTGTGTGTGTGTGTGTGTGTGTGTACACATGCAGATGTGATGATTAGAAAGACAGACAGACGACCAAAAACCGACCATCTTGCACAATGGTGAACAATGCCAGTGCGTACATAAAAAGATACTATATTCAGGAAAAGAATTTCCACTGTACACCTGTGGAGATGAAGAAGTTATCATATTCAATGGACATATATACCCAGAGAGAGATTGCGTGCACACATGGGCCCGTGCTCACACATACATACACACACACGTGTACATTCACTACATACACATACAATGATTGAAAAAAGGCACAACCAATGTTAGGTAGGCACTCAAGGTCTGCCAGCACTTTAGGCTAATGCGTTTGACATCTGCTAAGTCGTAGCCATGAGACCCTCTTCTTAAATTCTCTCGTCTTAGTTACTGATTAGCTTAAAATCAGGCGCAGTGTAGTCTCAAAACTTAGCGGGTGTGATGACACTGAAACTGAAACCCAGAGAGAGAGAGAGAGAGAGAGAGAAGAGAGAGAGAGAGAGAGAGAGAGAGAGAGAGAGAGAGAGAGAGAGAGAGAGAGAAAAGTTTTGTCCCAAACAATTGAGACAACTCGCTATTATTGCAGTCAAAGAGGCAATGCCATTTGGTGGGAAAGGTATACGAAAGGAAATCTTTGACTGCCGACAAGACAATCAGAACAAGTGAGAAAAAATGAGGAAAAGAAACAGACGGACAGACATGCATGACATAGAAAGACGTGACTCTGAATAACTGTGAAGAGTAAGAATGTACACGCATGACATAGAAAGACATGACTCTGAATAACTGTCAAGAGTAAGAATGTACACGCATGACATAGAAAGACATGACTCTGAATAACTGTGAAGAGTAAGAATGTACACGCATGACATAGAAAGACATGACTCTGAATAACTGTGAAGAGTAAGAATGTACACGCATGACATAGAAAGACATGACTCTGGATAACTGTGAAGAGTAAGAATGTACACGCATGACATAGAAAGACATGACTGAATAACTGTGAAGAGTAAGAATGTACACGCATGACATAGAAAGACATGACTCTGAATAACTGTGAAGAGTAAGAATGTACACGCATGACATAGAAAGACATGACTCTGAATAACTGTGAAGAGTAAGAATGTACACGCATGACATAGAAAGACATGACTCTGAATAACTGTGAAGAGTAAGAATGTACATGAAAAGTCACTTCTGACTATACTAAAAAGTCTCCTCGACTACAATATATCGCATCCCTTGATACGACTCGTTAAACAGCGTCCTTCGCCATCGCTCGTTGTCAAGCCTACTACCCCCACCGTTTCTTCCTCCACTCAATCGTTTCCGGTAATAACTTCCGGCTCGCTATCGAAGCAACACATCTATCAAACTCATCTCTCTTTCTATTATTTTAAACGTCTGAACAACTAATTGTCTAACAAATAACTTATTGTCTAACAAGTGACTAATTGTCTAACAAATGACTAATTGTCTAACAAATGACTTATTTTCCAACAAATCGTCTCGCTTTAGTGACGCAAATGAATTCAGCAGTCCAGGGAAATCTTTCCTTCTTGAAGAGTTTTCAGCAGTACTGTTGATGAAGCTCCTCTCTTGGTGAGACAGTCTGCCAGTTGTCTATGAGTGCCAGACCACTTCACTTCTTTCACAATGCCTTTCTCCATCAAGTCTTTTATCCCACTGATCTCCAGCCTCAGACGTTTTTCTGTGACATGTTTTGTTGACTGCAGAGCATCATGTAAAGACTTGCAGTCAGTCATGCAGACTAGAGGTAGACCATCCGTGGTTGCTTTTCCTGTTGTGATCTCCATGAACAATGTTGCAATGAATATTGCTTCATCAATTCCTTCTGCCATCGCCAGTATCTCTCCAGCCAACGTGCTTCTGACTACTCTGTGAATTTTCTTTGAACTCCAGCAAATTGGAATAATGTCTCCTTCCTCGTTTGCTAAGAAAATAATGAATCCACCTTGAGTTCCTCCGTCATTGAGATTTCCAAGCGAAGCATCAGTGTATACCATCAGTTTCAATGGTCCTGATCCCAAATGATGAAACTTCAACTCTACATGTTCTGACTGATCCTTTTGATGACTTGATTTGCTTCTGTCAGATGGTCTACTTTTCCATCTTTGATATTTGAAGCAAGCTGACAAGCATCGAATGACACATCAGGACGACTTTGTCGAGCTGTCCATAGAATCTGTCCAACTTATGATCTGTAAGCCTGTTTCTCATGTGCTGTCATGTCATCCTGTTTTTGTTGAGTTCTTTTCTTTTCGATGGGGATCGGCTCCAAGATATCTGCATACTTGGTTTGCTGTAGAGAGACTTTGTTTCCATTAGATGACAGTTCCAAGCCAATGTACTGGAAAGCTTTGTTTTGTTCCTTTCCAACCTTGAACGTTTTTCTGATTTCATCAACAACAGTCTTTTCAAAGTGTTTTGTTCCGCCCCAGATGAAGTCATCTACATGGCATGCTAAGACACCTGTAACTTCATTTCCTTTCATCCAGAAGAAGACTGCTGGGTCAACTTTTGACATTCTTCCTCTGAGTTTCAGCAGTACATCTTTCACTCTTTTGTACCATTGCAAAGAAGCATCATTCAGTCCGTATACGCATTTTTGCAGATGCCACAACTTTCCTCTGCTATTCGCTTCATTTGGTGGTCTCACAAAAATGTCTCTGTCTATTTCTTTTCCTTGGAGAAAGGCTGTTTTGATGTCCATAGAGCATGGAGTCCACTTTCTTTGTGCAAAGACAGCGAGGATCACTTTCAATGATTCACTTGTGCAAGTAGGCGAATCCTTCTGCATGTCTTCATTTCCAATTTCTTCAAACCCTCTTGCTACAAGTCTAGCCTTTGTTTTTACTCCGTCCTTTGTTTCTTTGAGTGTACAGATCCATCTGGTGGAAACACATCTTTGTCCATTGTCCTCTATTTCAGTGTACACGTGATTCTTTTTCCAACTTTCAAGTTCTTCTTTCTTTGCATTTTCAAAAGAAACTTCATCCATGATCATAACAGTTTCATCTGAATTTGTAGTTGGTGTAGGTTCTGTATTTGACAGTACAAGTCCACTGACTTTTGTCAAATCCACAGACATTCTTTCACCCTCATATTCTTCTGGTTCCAAACATTGAATATTGTACCAGTTCTTATTTCTCCCTGTTGCTTTTCCAGCTTTGCTCAGCACCTTTGCTGATATTTTTGTTCCAGTGTCCACATGATCATATGCAATGATCTGTCCTGGTTCAATTCTTGCTGGATCAATTCTAGTAGCCATCTCTGTGTCATGTGGATGATGTTCTTCATCTTCTTCCAAGATTTCTGATTCAGTGTCTAGATCTGACGTTGATTCAGGAATATTTTCTTCACTGTGCGAGATTTCTTCATTTTTAGATCCAGCATCACTTCGATGTTGCTGACAATCATGTGCAGCCTCACTCGCCAGTTGAGGGTCTTTCCTTGCCATCTTCTCCTGCTCTAGATCACCTTTGACCTTTTGTAGTCTGCTTTGGTGAACACGAATCAAAGTTCCACCATGACGCACAAAGATCACGCTCCTATCTTGTCCAATGACGGTTCCCGGTCCTTTCCATTCATGACCATCAGGTCGCTTGTAGTACACTCTGTCTCCCATCTGGTACTGACCTGACCATGGTCGAACCTGTTTCCTCAAGGCTCTTCTGATTTTCTCTGAGCTTTCTGCTTCTGTGAAAGCTTTCCTTGTAGCATGCAAACGTGCGATATGCTCTCCGACTGTCCTACTTCTGGTGATTCCCTCCAAAGCAGGTAGTTCATCTGTGAGTGTGGATGGAAAATTTGGATTCTTCCCAAAGACCAGCTGATATGGGCTGAAACCATGTGTGTTCACCATGGAGTTTTTCGCTGCCAAAGCCCAACACAAAGCAGCCTCAAAATCCGTGTCTTCCTTGTCTGTCCTGACTTTCTGCATGATGTTTGTCAGCGTCTGATTGTGTCTCTCACACAAACCATTGCTCCATGGACTATATGCAGCAGTAGTTTTGACTTCGATGTTGAAGTTTTCACACATGTCCCTGAATTCCTCATTGTTGAACTCTGAACCATTGTCACTGAGTACAACTTTTGGTGGGCCATGTATTGCAATCCAGTGCTTCATGAAGCTGTCAACAATGACAGAAGCCCGTTTGCTCCTGATGATTACTGCAGCACTGAATCGTGTGTATTCATCAATCATGTGGAAGTACCAGACATTTCTATCCAATTCATGCAGATCCACAGCCACTGTGTGATTATAGTCTTCTGCTAAGGGCATCCCTACCACTGGCTTTGGTGGGGTCTTCTTGTGACGTGCACACACATCACATTTTTCAACAATTTCTGTCATATCTCTGTACACTTCTGGATCCTTTATCCCGGCATTTTGCATCAGTTTCTTCAGGTTTGCAGTAGAGGCATGTCCAAATTGCTTGTGAAGCTTCAAAATAGTCTGCTTCTTTTCACTTTCATGCAGTTTTCCTTCCAGCAACAGGATTTCACTCTCCTCACCGTTTTTTGTTTCCTGTTTGCCACAAATGTCGATGCAGTAATGCCCTGTTGATGTGTAGTTCAACTCCACTGGTTGATGAAACATAGTAGCCTTATCATTGCACATGTCCAACACAGCCTCTGCTCTTTTGAGTGAATCCTTGCTCAACAGAAGTGGTAAGTCAATGTCCACAACTTCAGTTTCAATGGTGCACTTAGTATCACCAATTTGTGCTGGTATTGTTGCCTTCATGTAGGACTTGACTTTTGCACCATCACCAAATCTGAAAGTCTTAGCACTTGCACCAGTCTTGATTTGCTTCTTTTTCTTCTGCTCCAGCTGATCAACATATTCTTCGTACCATCTTTTTCCACACACAGTCTTGGTACATGCTGTATCAATGATTGCACATCCAAAGGACTCTGTTAAGAGTATCTCATTTTCAGGTTTGTATTCTTTTGTAAACAAAGCCAAGTGACATTCTTCTTCATTTTCTTCTGCATCTGTCTTGTTTTGATGCTTGTGGGGGCAATCCTTAGCCCAGTGAAACACGCTCTCACAAATAGCACATCTGGTTCTTTTGCCACTCCTGTCTAATGGATTTGTTCCTTTTTGTTCTGCTGTTTTATGTTGTGAACCTGTTTGCTGATATCTGGAAGGTTTCTTTCTGAACTGCTGATATTTGGAACTCTTTACCAGAAATGCTTCTTCTTTTTCCTCTTTGATCTTGATTTCGTTCACTGTGCTTACTGTCGAACTGTCCCCAAATATTCTCTTCAAAGCAGATTTCATTGAAGAAAATTTTCTGTCAGACGCTGCTGTCAGAACTAATTGTCTTTCTTTCACTGACAAACCTGCATTGTCCAGCAGTTTAAATGCAAGCACTGAATCTGGATATTCCATTTTGT